>JADRCD010205973.1:0-21823 GCA_019843815.1 Montemys delectorum | reverse complement strand
TTATAATAAAAGACTAATAAAATAAACATCAGCCTGCAACTTATTCATAAGTGTAATGAAAAAAATTATTATTCAATGAAAAATTCAGTTGATAAATCAGAGAAAATTGAACACAGTGTAAGTTCTTGATGATGCATGGATTTTGCAATTGGCTCGAAGGAGTGCTAATGAGACCAGTGGAGAGATATGGTCTGGAGTTTGCTCTTAGGTTTCAAGTGAATTTACATTTAATCTCTTCATTCAGGCAATTCTTTACTTTCTTTTTGTAAAAGAAAAACCTAAATCATTATGTCTCAAATAATACTTAAAGAATGTTTATATACTGAAAATTTATTTAGAAAAATTCTGCTTCTCTTGTTTTAATTTAATAAAATTCATTGTATTTTAAAACAAATTTAATATGTACCAAAGTACTATGGAAGTCAAAAATTAATTGGAACTTAAGTTATTAAAGCTGTTAAAATGCTTGCTTAGATGTAAAATTAGTCAATTCTTCAGAGAATGCACTTTGGGGAATTATTGTGTTCATCAAAAATAACTCATCAGAAACCATACAAGAAAAATAGCATACAAATAGGTAGCAAAATCCTGGGAAAAGGTATTTAAATTCTTGATCAGTAATCTCAGTATACCTATTAA
Source organism: Montemys delectorum (assembly GCA_019843815.1). NCBI lineage: Eukaryota > Metazoa > Chordata > Mammalia > Rodentia > Muridae > Montemys > Montemys delectorum. The sequence continues at coordinate 21,184 of JADRCD010205973.1, read as the reverse complement.
TTGCATTGCAGAGATTTTCAAACTGTTCATTAAAATACATTTAATATGCATAATGACAACTTGATGCATAAATATATCTCATTAAATTCCTACGATAATAAGTTCAGCTTAACAATACTTTAATTTGATTTTAATGTCATTAGTTATGTTATTGAAGTCTGTGAGGTATCTTCCAATTAATAGAGTCCCACTTGTGCACCTGAATTTGAAGTAATTGAAAGTGAAAATGAATAGCAGATGGTAGCCTGAACATCAGAATTTGCAGAACATCTTCAACGTGGAAAATGATGAATTTGCCAAGCATAATTTAAAAATGTAAGATGCACCCTTCCAAAATGGAATTATACTGATACTATGTTCTCATGTCCATAACCACCAAAAGAAAGAGCATGAGTAAGTGATGAGTCACACTAGCTGTAGAAAAGCTACCATAACCGTTTACAAACCTACAAAAGTTTACATATTTCTACGGACACCAGAATAGGTGATTCATATTGCCATTAATAAAAGTTTGCTGTTGTGTGAAATAGGAGTTCATAATGTGTGTTTTCATGTAGCAAATTAGATGGTAATATTGTTCATTATCTTCCTGATTCATTCATGACCAATATTGGCAAGATGTATAAACAAAACCAAAGGTTGTTTAAAAATTAAAGTTAAGGCCCTTGAGAAATTGTTCAGTGGTTGAGAGTGTGTAGTTTACTTGTTGATGATGTGTGTTCTAAGATGATCATGACTTCCAGAAACTTAGCTTCAGGAGATCTGGTGCTATGCTCTGGATTGTGAGGCCCTATATTCACATGGCCAAACACACAAATATATGAAAACAATTGAAAGTTCAATAGAATAAAAATATTACACATAATTTAGGATTCCACAATGCTAAAAATGGTGTTCACAAAACAAGAAAAAATTACCATAAGGATAAAATCATGATATTTTTATTCATATTGTCTTTTATCATAAAAATAATTTTTCATATGTATTTTAACATTTTACATTTAAATTAAAATAGGATTACATCATTATATTGTTTTTTTCCTCTTCTTTCATTCTACCAACCTTTCCCATTCACCATCTCAAGACTTCTTTGCCTTACTCACAAAGCAATTGATAGTCATCATTCTCTAAAAGAGCTGTAACACTGAATACATTTAATGAAACAGCTATCTCAGACAGTATTCAACAAAGCTGCTTGTGTTCATATGCTTTACCTGAGTAAATCAAAAGCTATACATATATGAACATTGGAGAGTGAGTAGAGGTTCTTCTAAGGGTGAAGTTTCCTTGATTCAGGTTTAAGTTTCTGTGATGTCTCGTTCGTAATCCAAGAATCCAAACCTGTAATTTTGCTAAGAATTACTTGAAATTCCTCAGGTACAAGATTGGGGTTGAATTCCCCAGATCAGGAGGGGAGGAAGCACCACTAAGAAAAGGGAGCCCCCTATTTTGCCCTGAGTCAGGAAAGCTGTCCAGACATGGTAGACTATGACCTTAGTAGCAGTGGTGTCCTGCAACAGGCACCTTTTTTTGTTCTTTGTTTTGTTTGTTTTTTTGTTTTTCCAGTTAGAGTGAAAGATAGTAAGTCCTGAAAAGTCTTCCTGAATTTAAGCTCCTCAAGATATTAGATGATTGTTTGATATTTGGGTGCTCAATCTAAACTTTTATCCCCAGTGATTGCAAAGAATGTGTTCTTAACCAAAAGCCATCTCTTCCAACTCTGAACACACAGGCTATAATACTGGGAATCATGATAAACAGTTGTAAAAGTAACTTGTATTTGCCTGATGTAATTGTTATCTCAGAGGCTTACTGGTGAATAAGTTCACTTTTGCTAGTTCTTTCTGATCTCTTTCTGACTGTTTCACCTCAAGCTTCTTTCCACGCTGGCTGATTCAAATTGGCTCTGTCCTCTCATTGAATTGCACTAGTTGGCCTCAAACTAACTCTGGCAATTTTTCCTAATCTTGTTCCTCATTCTCTGACTTCAACTACTTCTGCTGATCCTCACTGAAGTGCATGAACTCAGCTCCACTGCACAGACTCAATGAACCAAACTCAACCTACCTCAATAGACTGAACTGAACTCAACTGACTAAACAGAGCTAACTGACTGGATTCTCTTCCTGTACTCTCCTTAAATACCTACCTTCTGTCCTGTGCTGTTCTCATGAGAGTTGTGTGCATACTATCCTATCAAATCTTACTCTACTTTGTCAGTCTGTCCCTCAATTAGACCACATTGTTTGGTATTAAATGTGTATACTAATTATATGTTTATATTCACATAGACCTAGAAGGTCTTTGGATGTTTTCAGAGCAGCCATGATGTTAGCTTGAAATTCCTCTACACATACTATTCAATAAAAATAGACTTTAAATACATTTTATAGTCAGAATTCATATATAGTTGCAAAATATTTAGCATAATACTACAGTGTAAGTAGTTTATAAATTCTTAAGTTCTTGTTATTTTGTCATAATTTATTAACAAGATTTTTGAACAAGGATACTATTTATATGCTGCTGGGTAAATTTATATTCTGAGGGATTAGAAACTTGGCTTCTGCTATTCTTTTTGTTACCACCAATAAGTCTATCCCCATAGCAGTTAGAGAGTTTTGCCAACTGCACATATTCTTCTCAAAACTTAGAATTTTGATTTCTGCTTCATGTAATTTTCAAAACCCTTAATAAAAAGCCACATTGATGTTTCTATTTTCACTTAGTTTTATATTTCAATTACATAACTTTATTAATATTTTCTACTTCATTAGGTCTATTTTCCTCTATTGTTTGAAATATTTAATTTTATTAATTTTGATTATATGTATGCACATATCTCTGTATAAGGAAATGGAGGAGAGTACAGTGCATTTGGTGGTGAGAGGTATAGGGTCTGAAAGTTGAAGTTGTAGGAAGATGTGAAAAGTCAGTTATGAGTGCTGAAACTAAATTTTAGATTTCAGTCTTTTTTTTTTTTTTAGATATTGTCTTTATTTACATGTCATATGATTTCTCCTTTCCCAGTTTCCTCTCTAAAAAGAAAAGAAAGAAAGAAAAAAACAAAAAACAAGAACAAATCCCTGTTGCCTCCCCTCTCCCCCTGCTTGCTATCCTACCCTCTTCCCACTTATTGGCCCTGCCATTTCCCTATACTGGGGCATGGAACCTTCACAGGACCAAGGTCTTCTCCTCCCATTGATGATCAACTTTGCAATCCTCTACTATACACATGCTGCCAGAGCAATCAGTCCCAACATGTGTACTCCTTGGTTGGTAGTTGAGTCCCTGGGAGCTCTGAGGGTACTAGGTAGTTCATATTGTTATGCATCCTAAGGGGCTGCAAACCCTCCAGCTCCTTTGGTCCATTCTCTAACTCCTTCATTGGGGACCGTGTACTCAGTTCAATGGATGGCTGTGAGCCTCTACTTCTTTATTAGTCAGATATTGTCAGAAGAACAATGGAGCAGAGACTGAAGGAAGGACAATCCAACCTGATACAGCTGTCTCCTGAGAGGCTCTGACAGATTTCAGGCTTTTAAGGAAGCAGTGTATGTTCCAAACTTCTGAGACACTTCTCTCCCCCACATTCATTTTCCCAAATATTTAGTCTTCATATTGTAATTAACATTTTATATTTGTAATCCTAGTAACAATGAAGGTATACGATTTTCTAAGACAATGTTACTATTTTTTATTTTTATAAAATATATTATTAAATATAACAACATGGAGTTTATCTCTTTTTTATTAGATATTTTCTTTATTTACATGTAAATTTCTTCTTTCCCAGTTCCCCTCCAAAAAACAAACAAACAAAACCAACAAGAACAAACCCCTGTTGCCTCCCCCCTCCCCATCCCTGCCACCTCACCCTCTCCCACTTATTGACCCTGGCATTCCCCTACACTAGGGAACAAAGCTTAACCTCCTCATTTGCATAGTGGTGTATGCTTTAATGACGACTAAAAATGTCTCATTGAATCACAATGAATTTGAGCTCTTTGATCTCCATTTTCCTTTCACAAATGATAAAAAGTGGCTTTCTTTTCTCACCCTCTGTAAACATTGCTATTTGGTCACATCTTTCATTGTTCCTGATATTTCACAGGTATCATTTCTTATGTCAAGCAAGCTTGTCACAGCTTGACAATGGTGCTGTTTTCATCAACACTTCAAATAGAGAAGCTCAGTGAGAACTGACTCTAGAGCGATGGTTCTCCATGTTCCTAATGCTACAACTTTTTAATATAGTTCTTTATGTTGCAGTGACCACCAACATAAAATTCTACCAACCTAGCTGCTCCACAACTGTAATCTTGATACTTTTCTGAATTGTCCTTTAAATATCTGAGATGCAGGATATCAAATATAAGACCCCAAAGTGATTGTAACCCATGTGTTGAGAACCACTGATATAGAGGTTCTGTGCTTTGAAAAGATCCTTCCTGAAATCCAGTTCCATTTCACAAGGAATGCGAATTGCCCAGTTGAAAAATATCACCTTCAGTGAGCACAGTTCTGTGTTCTACGACCCATCTTTCTAATAGCAACTTGATAGCTAAAAGAGAACATCACTTTAAAGAAAACCTTCATATGCATGTTTTTTGTAGCATCATTCATGTTGTAGGTTCATCCTAAGAACCAAAAGTCATGAGATGAATGAAGAATATGGTACATGAAAGCAGATTACATCAAACCACAAGGAAAATATTTATTTTCCAATCACTTTAACGTTTTTTTTATTTTTAATTCTGCTTTACTAGTTTTCACATGTGAAAACGCATAAATGATGGATGACTCTATTGTCTCTGCTATATTGTTTACCATCATGTACTTCATTTTCTTTTCTGCCAACATTATGGATTCCTTTTTCCTGATGTCCTAGAACATCACAATTAGAACTTCTCTGGCTGAAATCAAGTTACATATTTGAAACTAAATGGTTTGGCTCTCCTCACTAACACTATTCTCATTCAGGACCCACTGAATATACTAAATTCCAAATATTATGACCAGTAGGGAAAAAATATGACCTTTTCCAGTCAACCCTTGTATATCAGCAAAAGGAAGACATTGTTTCTATAACAGTGCCCAAAATAGTATGAAATAGTACAACTCATGACTATTATCTCATTTCCATTTTTAATATTTTCTTAGACATTCATCTATAAAGCAAAATAATAAGGTGACAAAAGCAAACATGAAAATATATATTTACCATTTATTAGCTCACAGAAACTTAATTCTTAAAAATAAGAGAAATTATTAATTTTACTATGTAATTACATGTAATAATTAGTCATTTGTTTCCTGTACAGATTTTTTGGTAGATATAGATTTTTCATTTTATTTCCTCAAACATTTTGAGCGATGTACTTTGAAAATTACTTTGAGTAATATTAAATATATCAGAGATACCCTGTGCATTAAGGGTTAATACAATTAATTTAAACATTTTCTTTTTATAGAGTCATCTGTTTTTCCTATGAATTCTTTTTGGCTTTTATACAATATTTGGATGGAAAATAATGTATTATTTAATGGTTTATTTGGGAGATGAATTTTATAATTACTTTGTGTTTCCAGTGCTTAAGATTTATTACCATTTAGCAATGAGGTTCCAGTTTTCCATTGTTTTATCTAGTGATATAAACCACAGCATAATCGTCTATCAAATAGAAGAGTTGACGCTTACAACCACAAAATACATGCTCTCAAATCTGCAATACTCATTTAAACCATACATTGGCCACACGGTAAAAATAATTATTCTTTTACTTCTTTACATATTCTCAATTTTGAAAATAATTAATTTTCTTAGTTATAATATCCAGTTGTTTCTAAACTTACTAACATGTGATCTTAGAACATAATTACAGGAACCATTTGAGCTATTTCTGTCCAGTGGCAACAAATGATTTAACACTGCAAAACACCCAATTTGTGAAAGTTCATTGTTGAGGAACCAACACTTCTCCTCCTAGGTAATTGACAGTGTTGGCATTAATTTGAACTAATCATTGCTAACACTCACACTACAATCCATTTCCTCAAGCTGGAATAAGTCATTAAAATGCCAAGACAATCTTCTCCACAGGTGTTGAAAACCAGATCCTTGCCTGTGGCAAACTTAATTAAGATAACAGCTGGATACTTAAACTTAAAAAGTAAAATTCAAGAGATGATAATAGTTCTGAAATATTCAAAGTACAAAAAATGGTAAAAGGACATGTATGTATGTCATTTATTTCTATGATTCCTAATAGATATATGTTTTGTAGATGTTTGTAACATTATAAGCAAGATATGGCTAAACAGAGTTTGAAACATTAAACCATAGTATGTATATGAACGCACGAACACATATTACACCAAATAATGGAAATTTGGAGCTTATAGTATTGTTTGTTGCTCATCAATAGTGGCAATATACATTTGTTATTGGTGTCATGTTCCTCAAATGAATAATATACTGTTCTAAAAAGTGGTGTTATAGTTCCCATAATAAAGTTTTCTCAAATTCCACCTCAAAGAAGAGACAGAATAAAAATATCTGTGAAAGCCTTCTACATTGGAGTTGTGGTACTTTCAGGAAAATACTAATTTGATGAGCATACCTCTCCAGGAAGGCATCTACCTTGCTCAACAAGCAATCTCAGAGATTTAAAAATACAAAATACAATTACTGTGATCTATTGTAAATCATTGTTCTAAAACTAGCTTCTAAATTAATCATTTGAAAATATTTGTTGAAATATATGATTAAACTGTTTCCATATTGATGCAATTCCTTTTCTCTGTCACAAAATATAGTTCAATTAATTAATATTGTGGCAGGAGTAAAATAGTTAAATCTCAAGTAATTAACTAGCTAGGTAAGAAGGCCCTCTACTGTTTCTGGATGGATTTGATTACTTTGATCAGAGACTGCTTCTTATTGTCCAAAATAATCCATTTCCACAGACCTACTCCTGATACTTGTTTATTTTCTTTTCATGTGTTCATTTGTTTTTCATACATAGGAATTTCAAAGGTCTTCAATCTTTTGCCATTCAGTTAGCTTCCTGATGTGACTTAAAGTGACCAAATCCACAAAGTGCCTTCTACCTGTTCTAACTAAAGAAAGAGAAAGGACCTTAGTAGTGTTCTCCATGCTACCAAGATGTATACATGCCCACACATCTTTGAGCTCTGACCCGGGAATGAGACCGGTGTTCCAGCTATGAACATTTCTTCCCAGGAAGGCAGCTCTTAGGGCACCAATGAATATCTATTTCTTTCCCTTAATTATGGCTTGGTGCTGTCTACTTTGACTTCTTCTGTTGTAATTATTTTCTTGATAGAGAAACAGAATCCTCAAAGAATCACTGGCAGTCAACAGTATCATTTTTTTAAAGATTTCTTATACTTATAACCTTTCGTTCGGTGTCATTTACATTCATTTTTTTCAAAAGAAGATTTTTGAGTGGTCATACATTTTTACTTTGTCACCAATATCTAGCATCTGGATAAATCTATCTAAATTGCATCTTCAAAAATAACAAATAAATTGCAACTTCAATTTCTTACTTTTGATTAGAAGAAAGTTGACAGAAATGTATGGCATTCACTAATGAATGTCTTCAAAAATTCTTTTCTGATTAGATCAACAGGCTATTTCCTGACATATCCTAGGCTTGTTGCTATTGGTAATTTTAATCAATTACACACTAGGCACAGATAATCTCTTCTGACAGACAACAGGGATAAAGGAGCAATTAAATCAACCTTAGAATATTGAATATGCATGAACAGAACTCTTCAAAGATGGACTAGAAATACTGTCTCAGTGTTAAAAATGTATTGATAGAACAAATGATGAATGACACTGGAAATAGCTGGTTTAGCGTCAATCCAAATACCCAGGAGCAAGTTTCATGGAAATAGATTAAAATTCAATACTAAACATATGTACATTAAAAATCTTATTTTGTTATTTGCCTATTTTCTTCATTTTGTAAATTATATCTATACCTACTAATGTTGTTATACACATGAATGATTTATGGAAACCAAGGACTTGAAACTCTTTACCACAAACTTAAACACCCATCTGGGTTACCATTTCTATACAAAATGTCTTGAAATATAGTCATTTTATCTTTTCCTGTGTAGCCTTGGATATTCTTGCCTTATCTTTGAAAGTAGCCTGGAAACCACAACTGATTTCTACTGTATTTCTTTATCTCTAGAATTCAAATTCAGAATGATTGTAAATGTTAAAGTATGAACTCTACATAAAGTATGCCCTGACATGATTTTCTATATAAGATACAAGATAATAATTCACTTAACATTCATCTTAACATCACAACACTATAAAAATGTGAAGTATTCATATTTTAATATCCATGGTTTCATTTTTCATATTATTTGTACAATAAATCCCAAGCTTATAAAGATATTCATAATGGTAATTAAGTCAGTTTTAAGTTCTTAGTAGTCTTATGGCATGAGTGGTTTTTTTCCGGAGGTGGCTTGAATGAAAAATAACCTGTGATATTGTATTTACTCATCCTCCTTAATATGTCAATGTATACATACCTGTGGCCCAACTAGCAGCTGGAATACAAATGTAGAAAAGAAATACAGAACTGAAAGATAATTATTAATGTAATAAACAATGATGCAGGGAAGTTGAACACCACTTGTTCCTATATGATAATTATTTAATATATTTATTTTATACATCTATACTTTTAATAAATATTCAAAGAGCTAGTTTACCTTACTCCATATGTTCCCTGATCACCATATTTAAATTTTATTTCACAACTGTGTTTTCCTTTGTGTTTCTTTTTGTTTCTGTCGCCTGTGCTTTTAGGTGTAACCTCAAAATTGTCACCCAGCACAATGTCTTGAACCCTGCCATATTATAATTCCACAATCATGGGTTAATCACTCAGTATTTTGAGTTGAATTTTGGAGAGGGAGAGGGAGATTAACTTTTTTTTAAAACATGTTATGTTTTAACGGTATTTGTTTTTCTTTTACATTAATTTTAAAAATGTGAATCAACTGACACTACCTCAGAGAGTCAAGATGTCAGGACAGTCTTTTCATGAGCACACTTTGCAGACAAATTCACATTGAAGTTTCCTCAATGTAGGAATTCCATCTTCCATCCCAATTTCTCTAAGTAGTATTGCAGGCTCATCCTTGACTTCGATGTTTTATTTATTTATTTATTTATTTATTTATTATTAGATTTTTTTTTATTTACATTTCAAATGATATCTCCTTTCCTGGTTTCCCCTCCGGAAAAAACAAAACAAAACAAAACAAAACAAAACAAAAAAAGCAAAAACAAACAAAAAAGCCAACCAAAACCAAATACAAAACAAAACAAAACAAAAATCCTGTTCCCTCCCTCCTCCCCCTGCTCACCAACATACCCTTTCCTACTTCCTGGCCCTGGCATTCCCCTACACTGGGGCATAGAACCTCCACAGGGCGAAGGGCATCTTCTGCCCTTGATGACTGACTAGGCCATCCTCTGTCTCATATGCAGTTGGAGCTATGAGTCCCACCAAGTGTACTCTTTGGTTGGTGGTTTAGTCTCTAGGAGCTCTGAGGGTACTAGTTAGTTCATATGGTTCTTCGTCCTAAGGGGCTACAAATCCTTCAGCTCCTTTGGTCCTTTCTCTAGCTCCTGTGGGGCAGTGTGGGGCAGTGGTCTGCTCAGGCAACTTAAACTCAGTCAAGTATTTGGCTTTGAGCCCTGTATCCCGATTGGCAATTTCTGCTTGCAGAGGGCAAAAGGAGCTTGGCCATAACTCCTGAGTCTTTGGTTCCTATTTCAGTCACAACCTCTCACAGCTGCCCCTGCAGATGTGTGCTCTATCAGGCAGACATTGCCCCAAGCTCCCATCATTCTAGCTGGACCCTACACCCAATCATCTGACCACAAGCCAGACATGTCACTACCCTTACAATATTAGGGGCACTTTGCCCCCTTCTCACTCTCTCACTCTCTCACTCTCTCAATCTTTGTCTCCTTTCTGCTCTCCCTCTCTTGCTCTCTCTTCTCTCTGCTCTGTTATCTTCTCTTGCCTTCTTGCTCCCTTGCTTTCTTCCTCTCCTTTCTCTTTCTCTCTACTTCCTATCCTTTCTCTCTACTTGAACAGCCTGTTTTCTCTTTCCTACAATAAAATATCTCATTTATACATTGCCTCCTTTTTAACTAACGTGCTGTGCAGCCACAGGTCAACAACAGGGAGAAAGAGCCATCAGCCTCAGCAGCAGGCCCCCGCTTTTGGTACAAGCTCCTTCATTGGGGACCCTGTGCTCAGTCCAATGGATGACTGTGAACCTCTACTTCTGTATTAGTTGGACACTGGCAGAGCCAGTCAGGAGACAGCTATATCAGGCTCCTGTTAGCCAGCACTAGCTGGCATCCACAATAGTGTCTGGGTTTGGTGATTGAATATGGGAAGGATTCCCAGGTGAAACAGTCTCTAGAATGTTCTTCCATTAGTTAGTCTCTGCTCCATAGTTTGTCGCTGCAACTCCTTCCATGGGTATCTTGTTCCCCCTTCTAAGAAGGATGGCGGTATCCACACTTTGTTCGTTCTTCTTGAGTTTCTTGTGATTTGTGGATTTTGATTTTTTTCTTTTTCTTTTTTTTTAATTTTCTTTATTTACATGTAGTACGATATCTCCTTTCCCAGTTTCCTTTCCCCCCCCAAAACCCCCAAAACCCAAAAAACTAAAAACAACAACACGAAAAAACCCCTGTTCTCTCCCCTTGCCCCTCCTCCTGCTCGCCACTCACCCCCTCCTGCTTACTGGCCCTGACATTCCCCTACATTAGGGCATAGAACCTTCACAGGGCCAAGGGCCTCCCCTCCCATTGATGACCGACTTAGCCATCCTTTACTATACATATGCTACTGGAGCAATTAGTCCCACCATGTGTATTCTTTGGTTGGTAGTTTAGTCCCTGGGAGCTCTGAGGGTACTAGTTAGTTCATATTGTTGTTTGTCTGAAGGGGCTGCAAACCCTTCAGCTCCTTGAGTCCTTTCTCTATCTTTTTTATTGGGGACCCTGTACTCAGTCCAATGGATGGCTGTGAGCCTCTACTTCTGTATTAGTCGGGTACTGTCAGAGCCTCTCAGGAGATAGCTCTATCAGGCTGGATTGTCCTTCCTTCAGTCTCTGGTCCATAGTTACTCTCTGCAAATCCTTCCATGGGTATTTTGTTCCCCTTTTTAAAAAGGAATGAAATATCCATATTTTGGTCTTCCTTCTTGAGTTTTTTTGTGGTTTGTGGATTGTATCTTTGCTATTCCGAGCTTCTGGGCTAATATCCACTTATCAGTGAGTGCATATCATGTGTGTTCCTTTGTGATTGGGTTACCTCACTCAGGATGATATTCTCCAGATCCATCCATTTCCCTAAGAATTTCATAAATTCATTGTTTTTAATAGCTGAGTAGTACTCCATTGTGTAGATATACCATAATTTCTGTATCTATTCCTCTGTTGAGGGATATCTGTGTTGTTTCCAACACTCACAAATGAACCCACACACCTATGCTCACTTGATCTTTGAAAAAGGAGCTAAAACCATCCAGTAGGAAAAAAGATAGCATTTTCAAGAAATGGTGCTGGCTCAACTTAGCATGTAGAAGAATGCAAATCAATCCATTCCTATCTCCTCAAGTCCAAGTGAATCAAGGACCTGCACATCAAACCAGATACACTGAAACTAATAGAAAAGAAAGTGGGGAAGAGCCTGGAGCACATAGGCACAGGGGAAAATTTCCTGGACAGAACACCAATAGCTTAGGCTCTAAGAATTGACAAATGGGACCTCATAAAATTGCAAAGCTTCTGTAAAGCAAAAGACACTGTCAATAGGACAAAACGACAACCAACAAATTGGGAAAAGATATTTACCAATCCTATGTCTGTTAGAGGGCTAATATCCAACATATACAAAGAACTCAAGAAGTTAGATTCAAGAGAAACAAATAACCCTATTACAAAATGGGGTACAGAGCTAAACAAAAAATTCTTAACCGACGAATATCGAATGGCTGAGAAGCACCTAAAGAAATATTCAACATCCTTAGTCATCAGGGAAAGACAAATCAAAACAACCCTGAGATTCCACCTCACGCCATTCAGAATGGCTAGGATAAAAGACTCAGGTGACAGCAGATGCTGGTGAGGATGTGGAGAAAGAAGAACACTCCTTCATTGCTGGTGGGATTGCAAACTTGTACAACCACTCTGGAAATCAGTTTGGGGGTTCCTCTGGAAATTAGACATAGTACTACCAGAAGACCCAGTTATACCACTCCTGAGCATATACCCAGAAGATGCTCCAACATGTCATAAGGACTTTGATGTTTTAAACTTACTCTCTGTATTGATCTGGTATAAAGGAATACTTGCTTCCTAGTTCTGTTAAGTCCCCAATATGTGAAGAGGTACCTCCAAATTGAAATTGTTTTCTTAATTTCCTCTTCATGACAAAACCCTGGCATATTTTAATCACTAGAAACTCAGTTGTCTCCTTAAGAAGAAGAAACAGGAGATTAAATTTCACACTTCTGAATGTGGCTCTCTAGTGGTCAAAGCAGTGTTTATTAAAGTGAAACTTTTCTTGACACCATGACGGCCAGTACCTCTGGGAGAATGTTTTTTTTCTTGTGATCTCCATTTTACTCTGTTGAACAGTTGTATTTCTATCAGGATCAGGCTGATTTTAGCTATTACTGTTTGCTGGAATATTTCTGAAAGTCAGTTAATGGGATTTTACCAGTGTTTCTTTTCTCTGCCCACTGCAATGCTTCCTTATGTTCCCTGAAGATTCATACTTTCCTCAACAGTACATTATATCTTATATATGTAAGTGAAAAACACCTTTCATATAGATTGAATGGTATTTTCTTGTGTTTGGCTTACTTTTTATTCACTCACATAATTCTATTGAATATTGGAGTCAAATATGTATATGAGAATCAAATATTTTATCACTCAGTTATTTAGCTGCACCAGTTTAGACTTTGAAGCTTGAAATGTGATGGCAATTCCATACTCATTCTTTTGCAATCCTTTTCTGTTTCAAAAATAGTACTGAGAAATTTTATCAAAGAGATTATAAAAGAAATAAAGTAAAACATAGAATCTGTAATACAGATGATTAATATCTTAACAGTGTAGTATATTGTTAAACAAATATCTAATTCAAACATATACATACACAAAGATATACATAAATATATGTGGGGATATTTAATAGCCTTGAACACTTAAATTAATAAAACCATATGTTTACAAATGGACACAAATATTATTTTTACTATTAATTGACATTTTGAATATTTGCTTCTAAGCTGATGGTATTACTTTGGTACATTCTGTAAACTCCTAGCCTAGCTAGAAGAGGATCGTTGCTTGGAAACAAGTGTGAAGATTTTTATCTCCTTATGTTTCTGAGCCATGTCCTCTGTTTCCTTCTCTGACAATGCACATACACACACACACACACACACACACACACACACACACACACACAAATTCTACCATATACTCCCACTGCAATTGTTGTAGACTTTGAAGAGCTCTACAAGATATTCTTGCTACAATCACAGTCATTTTCCACCTACAATCCATTTCTCAATGGTATGCTATATACCTCTAAGCTATAAGTCCTCATTCAACCTTGCAAAAAAACAACAGAAACAAAGAAAAGAAAAAATAAAGATATTTAAGTTAGATTTTTATATCAAGAAGAAATGAACTAATACAATGAGTCTTCAAATTAGACATATGGCAGTGTACATAACCTCATATATATGATATGTGTCATATATATGATATATGACATATATAAGCTATATGACATATATATGATATATATTTGAGGTATATACATTTGAGGTATATATATATATATGTATAATTTGTTTGTGTGTATATGTGTGTGTATACACACACATAGACATACACACACACACACACACACACATATCTATATATAAAATCACTGTACTGTTCACAGTCCCATATATATGTGACTATCATGGTAAGTATCATGTCAGTTGGAAGGCAGGCCTGGTGTCTAAAGCTTATATCTGATCCAGAAGTATTAGGCAGAGAAAGCTAACTAGAAAGAACATGGACTATTGAGCCCAACCCAGTTACACCTCCTTCAGTAAGTACAATCTTAATTCTCCCCAAACACTTCCACTGACTGAAGACCAAACATTAAATATATGAACCTATTGTGGCCATTCTCATTTAAACACTGCACTGAAGGCATGATGTTTTGGACCCTTCCTTCAGAATATCTTTCCTATGGTCTCATTGCAGCAATAGCTTTTCCATTAATGTCACCAATCGTAAGAGGTATAGTTCTCTTGTTTGAAAATATTCTGATGTACTAACAACTTTAACACTGACAATACTTTTCTGGTAAAAGTGTATATTTTTAAAATCTTCCTGTATTTAATTTTTATATACCTCAAGATATACAGTGATGAATATCAATGCTATATTCTAAATGTCATGCTATTTTGAAATTTTTCCACATATCATAGTTGGATTAACTGTCATTTGGACTCTCAGGTCATAGACCTGATGTATCATATACCATAATATCAGAATGTTTGCCCAAACTTTCCTTGAATAACCTTCAGTCTCATTTTCAACAAAATTCTTGTTCTGCGAAACCACAGTAGCACATTCTTTACTGTGTTAATTTCTGTTGACAATTTGGTCCTTTAAAATGCCACTCAAATGCTCAATGAACACTGCATATTTTTTTTCTCTAACCCAAGTTTGAGGGTCATAAACTCCTGAGAAAACCTCGTAAGTTCCATAGACTTGTGATCCAAGGGGGGAGGGGTGTTCTCAACATGAGCCTTCACTCTGCACATTAGTTTTTTCACTTGTTTTTTTTTTTTTTTTTTTTTTTTTTTTTTGTATTTGTTACTTTTCTAGCTGTAGGGCAGCATAATAGGGGGAAGGGTTGGTTGGTTTTATGCTGTAGTATATAGTCTATCTTTCTGGTAAAGGCTTGCTCGAGAAGACCAAGATACCTAACATTTTACTCTCCTTGTATGCTTTCACAGACATACTTAAAGACATAGTCCTTTCATAATCTGCTCAAGTTTAACAGGAAAACTAGAAAATAACTGTGCCATTGGCTGGAAAGTAGAAAAAATGGAGGATTATCATGGTCATTAAAATAAGCCAAAGTCAGTCAACTCTTGCAATCTTCTTTCTAATGAAAGAACTTTGAGGATGAGTTAGCACAAGCTATAAAAGTGAAAGGGGGGCTCTCAGCCATTATGGAAATCTACAAGGGAGTAGTGCCTCAAGAGAGGAAAATACAGTATGACATACAATTACAGCTTGTTATATGGAGGCCTGAAAATACTACAATGAAACTAAGTATTTTGAGCAAAAAATAAGCTAATCATTAACATAATATATAACATGTTATCATACATTTATCATGCATATATGAACTTCACTTTGTGCAGTTTTGCTTAGTTTCTATAGTTCAAGAAAAATTTTTCACATTCTGGACATTCTTCTACAATATGTCACCACAAAACATAGAACTTAAAGGTCAGATATTGATGGTAAAGGAGGAGTGGGAAGCAGCATGTAAAATATCAGCAACAAATAGAATGGGAAGCCTACAAAGTTTTACTGTAGCATTTCTCTTGAAGATGTAGAGGGATCCGTTGAAACTATGGTATGAAAACTGCATAATATCTTCACATTTTGTAAATTGTTTTGCTTTTGTTTGGACTGCAATATTGTAGTCAGTAATATATCATCTATCAATAGACAGCATCCCTATCTTTAGCAAATTATTAAGTAAAATATGTGTTCCATTAAATCACTGTTTTTGCTTTCTTAGACAATCTCACTAATAATGAGTTTTAATCTCATAAATACTTTGTGTGTCAGTGTATATAATGTGCTTATGAAGAGAAATATGTTTATATTTAAATGTCTGTATAAATAATATTTAAGAACATTAATGTTTATTTACTATTAGACTAGCATTTGTTGTTATGATAACAACTCCTAAAACCTAGTTTCTATCTTTGTATTGTATTTCTATAAAAGACCCAATTCTTTATGACATATTCATGAATGGCTCTTTGTATAGAGGATGGTGCATTTTCTGTTGTTTCTGATGTCTTTTGTTTCATTTAACTACTGTTTATTTCCTTCCTTAAACCTCACAATAGATTTATTTTTTTGTGATTAATACATTCCACTTACAATAAACTTTACCATTTTTGCTTGTGTGAAAAGGAATTTAATGTAGTAATGATTCTAATTGTCTGGAAACTTTATTCCCTCTTGCATAAGATATAAGCCAGTACACCACAAGGGCTGAGCTCTGAGATGTTTTCAAAAGTATCTCTAATCTCTACTCATCTTGCATTCTTTCCAACAGAAACCCAAACATCCTTTGCTTTATAAAATTCTGATTGAAGTCATATCTATCTTAGAAGGTTTAATATCTTAAAATATGCTAAGAGTCTGGGAACTTCTGATCAAAGTAGCTATCAAAATGCAAAATATGCCTGTCATTGTTTTCAAAGGGTAAACAGCAACTATTTGTGAGCTTCGTACTGTCCCCTCCAGTCTCCATGATCTGATCTGCTGCATGAAGCGAGTTCACCATTGATTAAATGCTCTTATCTGTATCACCACACTAATCTTGTGTGGCATCCAAGCTTTTATTTTATCTTCTTTACACAGTCTCCTTCAGGCTCTACAGATGTGAATAAACTATGAAGTAATTGCAAACCAACAGTTCTAGTTTCCTATACCACAAGTTGGTTTTTCATAAAGCTCTCTGTGAGTCACTCCATTCTCTTCCACAACATCCATTTCTTCAAAAAGTTAAAAATATTGAAAGTATTGAAAACTTGGCCCTCCTTTCAGCTTTTATTCAAATAGCAGAATCTTTTCTCCACTATATGATTTCTTAATTAAAGTTTATATAAGAAAATTCTGTTTTACTGCATTCATTCACTTTTCAAATACTAATATTACTTGCTAGTATAATGGCGATATTATCTTGTATTTATCTCCTCGAGTTATCAACATCATAATAACATAGAAGATTACTTCAGCCTAATTCTTTTCAGATACTTTTTAGCTCATGATTGTAAAAGTTGTAAAAAATAATGAGAAAATTTAATTAAATCACCTATATTTTGTGACAATATATAAAATTGTGATTATTAACTAAGAACTGTTAGTATATGGCATACACAAAATTCAAATGCAAAATTACATATATATAAATGAATAAACTTTCACATTTAGTAATAGCCTTTTAAAAGATTCCTTCAATTATAAATATAGTGTTTGTAATGTATAAATAATATAAAATAGTTAACTATGAGAAAAATATGAATTGTTAAAATTAAGAAAGAGACAGGAAAGCAACCTCAATCAGTAAAAAGGTTTCACAACAAGCACGAGGCTCTGAGTTTGATGCCTAGAACACAATATTGATGCTGGCTAAGAACCTGAGCCTATACTCTCAGAAATGCTAGTCTTCTGAAGATTGCAGATGAGTTGTGAAAGTCTGTCTTATATATGTGTTTTTCGCAAAGCAATAAGTAACTATATTCATGCTATATAGAGCAAAGTGATCATAATTTTGATGTTTGGTGTGGCAACCCACTGTGGTATTTTTCAGTAGTAGCACTAACATACTTATTCCTGGACAGAAACAACGGGATATGAAAATTCTCACTCTCATGAGAATTATATCTGGCCATCAGTAGAAGTCTCAACACTTACCTTTGTGTGTAATTTGAACTGACGTGTACAACTTAAAGTGTATAAAGATTATATGCTATATTAACTATTATTATCACTCTGACAGCATAAAAATAGCAGACTGAGGAACCAGTTTGTATATCATCATTGTCTAAAACATGTTTGTGGTAGGACACACAAAATGGGGGTTGATAGCTTATTTCTTATTCTGAGCTTGTGAGTGTGAGCAGACTATGAGAACACTATAGAATCCTCTCACAAGAAGCACTGTTATATATCTGCCAAGTGTGGGGGACATGGATGATTACAGGGCATTTGGAAATACGACACCCTTGCTTGCTTTAGTTTTCCCTGTTCAAGGTCTAGAAAAAAGATTTAGATAGATTTAAAAAGTAGCTAGATATTTTTTCCTAGAATATTCTGCAACATCCTTATGAAAATATCAACTATATTAGTTAGATTATGAATTGATGGAGTCAAGAAACTACATCAGACCAATTCCATGCTGGAAATTCCATAAAGCAAGTGATGGATTTGAATTGGGCAGCCATTAACAAGGTCGGGGTTAAATTATTGATAGTTTTAAGGAAGGTAAAAGCCAGAACTGATATAAGGGATGTGTGTGTGTGTGTGTGTGTGTGTGTGTGTGTGTCTGTGTGTGTCTGTGTGTGTAGGAATACATATATATTAATATACATATATGTATTGAGTATATGCATATTCAATATATATGAAGAAAAGGAAACAGACAATGCAACTAAACTTTGACAGGTAAATTAAAACTATCAATGAAACAATGTTACATTCAGTGACTCTTTACTTAAGAGGACAGGTTTCTCTCATTCAAAAATGATCATGAATTCCTCTGCAAAACCTTGGCACATCTAAATCTCTATTACATTGTAGCAGGTTTTGTCTGTTAACAGATGTGTGACACAATTTGATACAAAACATCTGAAAATAGAAGGCAAAGAGAGATGAATGATGTCCCTTACTTGGATTCTCTCTCTCTCTCTCTCTCTCTCTCTCTCTCTCTCTCTCTCTCTCTGTAGTTTTATTCACTGTGTGTCGTCTTGAGACCATTGGATCATGTTGTTCAAATATATGATATATATTTGCTTGTCATATAAATGTTTCTCTGACACATCTAGCATTGTGTCTATTATGTTATTCTGAAGCTGGAATGTTGAAAATAAAAATGAGTCAGCTCACAAAAAAAAAAAAGAAAAAGAAAAAGAAAAGAAAATATCAACTCCATCTACCTCGTATTCTTGTAGTGAAAACTACAAATTATCATCTTGTTACCTGAAGCATAAATACATGTCTTTCAGATTTTCTACCTTCATGAGATCGAGGGCTGTGTCATAGTTGATTTTTACTTTTCTCACTATGCAAATAATTGAATATAAATCCTAACACATGATAGAAATGAAAGCTAATGAGCTCAATTCACAGCCCTATTTTACATTTTAATTCTTAGATATTAGGACCTTTATACTTTCTCTAAGAAGATAGTAATTAAAGCATTGTATGTTTTTATCATCAATGAATACTATAACCAAATAGTTGTATAAAATAGTTAGAAAATATAGATGTGGTGACATATGTGTTCAATCTTAGAACGAGGGTATATGTTTAGATAACATCTGAGTTCAAGGTTAGCCTGGTCTATATAGCAAGTTCCAGGTTAGCAAATGCTACAGTATGAGACCTTATTTAGAAAAATATTTCACTTTGGAATAGAGTTGATTTCTTGATGGGCAAAGGAATCTCCTGTTCTTGCCAAATACACAAAACTGATTCCATACACTCACTAGAACACCCCACAATTTTGTGTAACTCCATCTTAAAAATATTTAAAGCTTGTCTTTTAGGGCACCCATAATCACATGCAAAAGTCAGTACATATACACAATTAAAAAATAATAAATGCTTTAAAAGAAGTGAATAGAAAGCACAATAACAGAAATAAACAGAAATAACAGTTATAAAGTCTTACTAAGCATGAGAAGTAAGTCCTCACTCTCACCTCCTGTGAGTTACCACATTATGAGAATGAATGTCAAGATAAGCTGCTTAAGCAATGTAAACTCCTCTATGATACTCTATACTTTTTGCATTAAAAAATAGTTATTTATTTGGGAACATAATGCTTGTGATGGAGAGTGCTGCAGAAATGATCTGAATATTCAAAATAATTTTAGTTAATTTGGTTTCCCAAAAATCTTGAACAAAGCTATTTGTGTGTGAATATCTTTGTGTTTGGGGGGGAGGTAGGGTGTTTTCCTACCTAAACTGTATATATCAGAAAAGATTGGTATTTCCAAAATGAACAACTGCTGATATTAAGACCATATGATATTGACTTCCCCCAAACTATAATAACACACCTTGGGGATGGTTCAGACAATGTGGTACTTGAAAAATATGACTCCCACAGGTTCATACATTCGAATGTATGGTGTCCAGTTGAAATACTTTAGGGAAGAATTAGGAGCTATTACATGGTTGGAGTGGGTGTGGCCTTTTTGGAGGAAATGTGTCAACAGGAATGGGATGTGAGGTTTCAAAAGTCCATGCCTTGCCCAGTTTTTCTGTCTTACTTTCCTTTCCACCATCTCCCCGTCTTGGATCAAGATCAAGATTTAGTCATCAGGTCCCTTTTTGATACTCTCCCTGCAATACAAGCATCCATGTTCCCTACAATAACAATAATGTCCCAACACTTTGAAACTGTGATAAGACAACTAAATACTTTCTTTTATAAGAGGTTTTGGTTATTATTATTTTTGTCGTGGTATCTTTTCACAGCAATAGAACATGGACTAAAATAAAGGGTCAAGGCCCTTGCTTTCAAGCCTTTCTTCATGAATTAGAGGACTATAAACCACATGCTGGAAAGAAACAATGAAATATGTATTCAATGTAAGATGTAAAACCGAAACATACGTCTTAAAAAGCAAAAATAATAGTTTGTACAAGAATAGAGAGTGTACATTTTAGTATCTCTCTTGAAATATAAAAAAAAAATAGATAAGTACGGCTTCCAAAATGTTGATATTCTTTTCAATGTATTTAGTAATTTTATTCACAAATATTTGAATAAAAGAAATGTAAGCACTGTTTCTATATTATGTATATACTTATTAATCTACAATGTGAAATAAAAGTGACTTTCAGTAAAGAACAGTTATATGTGCTTATGCAGTAATTAAACTGATTTATCATTGTAGAGGATAAGAGAAAAGTGATCATTAACATTAATACTTTGAATGTATTTTCTTTCATTTATAAGTATCAACATTTCTACTAAACTTAATTATATGCTCTCATTACAGTTGAGATAATTATAGCTTTTTA
>JADRCD010205972.1:0-13934 GCA_019843815.1 Montemys delectorum | reverse complement strand
TCTATAGTATGTTGTGGCTACAAAATTCTCTTGGCTGTGAATTATTAAAATAAGCTTTGTTTTTTAAAAAGTTCACAAAGAGTTAGAATTTCTAGAACCCAGGTTACTTACAACAATTAGCTTCTATTGATATCTCTAGAAAAGTCACCAGCTGTTAGTTGAAGGAGAGAACTTAGGCAGTTTTAAATCATAAATTCCTGTAAGCTATATTTATAACCCACATAATCTACTTAAACATGAAGCAGAGGTTTCTATTTTCAGTGAGTTGAATAAGAGACTTTGTGAAAAGGTCTCTTTAAACTGTAAGGCACTGTTCATATGTCAGTATATACATTCCCTTTGTTTTAAGTGGCACAAGAACCAAAGGGGTAAGAGAGTACACACGTTCACTGATAAAACTCACTGTCCTTCCAGCACAGCTTAGTTACCTTCATCGTGGTCTGACTGGCTTCCCACAGTAGTCTTAGCACTCATGTGCTAAGGGGCAGTGGTGGCACACACCTTTAATCCCAGCACTTGGGAGGCAGAGGCAGGTGGATTTCTGAGTTCGAGGCCAGCCTGGTCTACAGAGTGAGTTCCAGGCCAGCCAGGGCTACACAGAGAAACCCTGTTTCGAAAAACCAAAAAAACAAAAAAAACAAGGGTGCTGACTTGTTATACTTAGTAAAGTACTAGTTCTGTTTCTGTCTTGTATGCTGTGTAAGGTAAAAAGAGCTTTCTTGATGAGAAAGAAAATAATTCTGAAAAAAAAAATAACCTGAGAAATTCTTACAGAGATTATTTTTTAAATGTTGACAGTGAAGACTTAGACTCAAGGCAAGTGATTTTTTTAATAATACACGGATTTAATACCAGCTTTTTGTCCTTTTAGACCTGAGACAGTGTTAAAAAATCAAGAAGTAGAATTTGGGAGAAATCGAGAGAGGCTTCAATTTTTCAAGGTATAAATGATTTGGGGAATTCTTGGTTAACATTTATAAAATAGTGATTATGTAAAGTTTTTAGATATAGTCTTGTGATTAGCAAAAGCTTTATTGTCATGGGACTTTCTTGTACCCTAGTATTGGAAACCTCATACTTGGCATATTTAAGCAACAAAAATAAAAAATAATGAAATCAATGGCTGTATTTTACGTGAGCCATGGATGAATCTTGTTCCTTGGCTTTCCTTGAATTTTAGTGCACAGTTTCTGTCCTAGAGCTTGGTAAATTGTTGAGAAAGGCCTTGAACTAATTTCTCCATCTTCCTTAGTGTTGGGATTATAGGTATACAGCTATGCCCAGCTTAATTTGGGTTTTAATGTTCATGAGAATGCATAGGCTCAATATCTGTATTTTTAGTATTTGTTATAAACTTGGAGTTGGCCACATTGAGCAGTTGGCTAACATTTTAGTGTCAATGTTTATTTGTATCTTGATTATGAATACAAAGTTACACAATACACTAATAATAACAACACTGTGTCTCTTCAATCCAAACAACATAGTGGAGCTCAGGAGCTTTTAAGAATGTGGCAGTCATCCCTCCTGGAACTGGAATGGCTCATCAAGTAAACTTAGAATATTTATCAAGAGTAGTTTTTGAAGAAACGGACCTGCTCTTCCCAGACAGCGTAGTTGGCACAGATTCTCATATAACCATGGTGAATGGATTGGGGATTCTTGGGTGGGGTAAGTAAGTATATTTCATTTATTTTTAAGAAGAGATACCAAAAACATTATCAGGGGACAAAGAACCTTTTTGAAGCAACAAAGGAACAGATTTAAGAGTTTGTAAATTATATAGTAAAGGTGATTTATGACAAAAAAAATTGCCCAGCGTCTCGACAGCACCACTCTAGGCAGTTAGCACAGTGGTGATGGTGGTGGTGAGGTCCAAGGAATGCTGATGATGACTGGTGTATCCCACCCCAAACTTTTTTATAGAGTATTATAACTATTGGATTTTTTTCCCCTTCTTTCTTGGATTCCATTTATTAGACTAAGGTAGATATAGACTGGGTTGTATTTACACATCTTGGTATTTGTTACTCATCTAACCGTGCATAACATACTCAGAAAATGCTGATTAAATTTAATATAAGGTTAAAGTACTAGTTTTATTAATTATGTAAGTGGAGTCATCCTTTTAAAAAGGTCAGGTTCAAGGTCTACAGTGAAAGTGTGTTCCTTGTAAGATGCTATATAAGTCACGCTCATGAAACATGGGACATTTTTGAAGGTGCATGGCTAATTTAAATTGTGCTGATACCCTTGTCCTTCTCAACAGGAGTTGGAGGAATTGAGACAGAGGCAGTTATGCTTGGCTTGCCAGTTACTCTTACTTTACCAGAGGTAGTTGGATGTGAGCTAACTGGGTCATCCAATGCTTTTGTTACATCCATAGATATTGTCCTTGGCATTACAAAGGTAAGCTCAAAGTATAGTTGTTCATGACTCACTTAGTGAACATCTTTTTGTAAGTGGAGCAGCCCCACAAGATATTTATGGGGTTGGGATTTATGCCTCCACCCCTAGTTTTCATATTATTACCTGTATCATAAAGTTACCATAGTAATTATAACAAGTGTAACATATATATACTTGGAAGTACAAAAAAAAAATCATTGTGTACTTGTAACTTGTCAACACATTTATCAGAAGACTTCATTACAAACTTAAAAAGTAGTTACTGTTCGGAAATAAAATAACATGCAGCCTAATCATTTATCAAGGAGGAGCACAGAGCTAAATAGTAAGTAGTAGCTCAGGCTTCTGACCCAGGAGTCCCTGCCCTTAACAAGTATTATTGCCTTAGTAAATAACTTGACCATGTGGATTTTTGGAGTGGGGAATAGGAGAGTGGAGATGTATGCCTTTACTCCCAGCACTCAGGAGACAGAGGCAGGTGGATCTCTGTAAGTTTGATACCAGCTTGGTCTACAGAGCAAATTCTAGGGCAATAAGGCTACACAGAGAAACCCTGTCTCAAAAAATAAAAGAATGTTATATTTCCACTCGGGGTAGTGGCACATTCCTTTAACCTCTGCACACAGGAGGTAGATCTCTGTGAATTGGAGGCTGGCTTGACTGTTCAATACAGCCAAGTTTCAGGACAGTTAGGACTACATAGAGAGTTGGAGTTAAAAGGCCATTGTGAACCACCTAACATGGGTGCTGGGAGCCAAACTCAGGTACTCTGGAAGAGGGGTATATACTCTTAACCACTGAGCCATCTCTACAGCCCCTCCTATTTTTCCTTTTATCCTTAAAAACTAAGATCAGGCGCCTGGAGTCCAGTTCTAGGAGATTCAACATCCTCGTCTGGCTTCTACGGTCAATGAGCACAAATATACATGTAAACAAAAACATCAATACATGTAAAGTAAAAATAAGTAATAAAAAACCCCAGAGATGAGAAGTTGTTTCAGTTACTTGGTAGGAATGAATGATGTTTGGAGGAATTCACTTCAAACCACGTGTTAAATCTGACCAAAATGAATTTACCTAGAATAATGTTGCTATAAATATTTAAGCTAATACTAATAATTGGAAGAGTTTTGTACAGCAGCATATAATTTTAAGTTCTCTATATAGTTTTTCTCATATTATTTCTTAAACTGCAGGATGCCAGCAGTAGTTAGAATACAATTGTTTTATGTGCTGTTAGGAAGGAAAAGGACCACCGGCTGTATAGGCATTCTGAGGGATCAGAGATAGTCTCTGGTTTCAGAGACAGTAATTAGAGGATTTTGTTCTTGTTGTTGTTGTTGTTGAGCATTGGGGTGTTTGTTGTTAACACAGCGTCTCATTATGTAGCTCTGGCTGTTGTAGATCCGCCTGCCCCTGCCTCCCAGATGCTGGGATTAACCTGTGAGCCACCATGCCCTCCTCCTCCTTTTTTTCTCCTTCCTCCTCCTCCTCTTCCTCATCTTCCTCCTCTTCTTAAAATACCAATAAAATTAGAATGAGTTTGTTTTATACAGTAAAGGATCTTATCATTAGTATTAGTTAAAAATTTAACTTTATAGAAAAAAATTGCTTTTCTAGAAATCCATGCTAATTTTACCATTGCTTCTGCTGTATTGTTTTTGCATATCTCTAAAAGCACCTCAGGCAAGTAGGCGTGGCTGGAAAGTTTGTTGAGTTCTTTGGAAGTGGAGTTTCACAATTATCTATTGTTGATAGAACTACCATAGCAAACATGTGTCCAGAATATGGTGCTATTCTCAGCTTTTTCCCTGTTGACAATGTGACACTACGACATTTAGAACATACAGGTAAGAGAATATAAAATGATTGCATTTCCACTGTAGCTGTTTGATAGTTCTTTATAATAAACTATGTCATGTATGCTATTGAGTATTTATCAAACTTATATTTTGAAACAATGACTCTAATCTTAATTCATGTCCCTAAAAAAATTCCTCGAAACACAGTTCCTTGTGATCCATTGACAACATGTTAAAAGGATTATTCAAACCAGTGATATTCATGTCACCTTTCCTTATACAGAACAATCCTCTCACCTAGCCTTAGTAGAGATACAAGCGGACAAGAGATTTTTGAG
The DNA here is from genome assembly GCA_019843815.1 of Montemys delectorum. Classification (NCBI taxonomy): domain Eukaryota; kingdom Metazoa; phylum Chordata; class Mammalia; order Rodentia; family Muridae; genus Montemys; species Montemys delectorum. The sequence continues at coordinate 9,385 of JADRCD010205972.1, read as the reverse complement.
TGAGAAGCAGTTTGAGTTGCAGGTTCAAGATCTTTGTGTAGCTTGATTGGCTAGGATCTTTGATCACCCTGATCACTATAGAAGCCACCTTCAAAATGATACTTGGTATTTCATAAAGCCACTATTGTCTGAATAGTAAGTCTCCTTTCCATTATGAAGAAGCCACTGTTGAGCTACTTATCTCTAATGAAAAATACATTTTGAGAGAAAGAATCTGTGTTCTTCAGTTTGTGGGCATATTATGAGTGAATAAATGAAACAGCCAATAGACAGATTATATGATACCCCTGAAAAGATGTGTTTTCCATAAAATGCACAAGACAGTGCTTTTTGCTTTTTTCTTTTTTTTTTTTTTCCTTTCCGAGACAAGGTTTCTCTGTGAAGCCCTGACTGTCCTGGAACTCACTCTGTAGACCAGGCTGGCCTCGAACTCAGAAATCCGCCTGCCTCTGCCTCCCAAGTGCTGGGATTAAAGGCGCGCGCCACCACTGCCCGGCAAGACAGTGCCTTTTTTGAGAAACCTGCACTCATGTTCTGTGTGTGTCTTTCCTTATCAGCGTTTCTCTCTTAGCCCTTGCCTCTGTTAAACTGTCTTTATTGAACCCCCAGCTCTGTTTCACCTCATTACTTACATATTAATCTGAGTTAAGATAGCTGGTGATTCTTTTTTTTAACTAGCCTAAAATTTAGTGGTTTACAAAACAGTAGTAGGGCTGTTTAGCTCTGCTAGAGCACTTGCTACACGCCACAAGGTCCTGACCAATCAAAAACAAACCCAGCAATAATCATTAGTGCCTCATGGGTTCAGTAGGTCTATGATTTCAGACAGGGCACAGCAAGAAGAGTTTGTTGCTGCTTTGTGTGTAGGGCCTCAACTGTACAGTTCACAAGCTAGGGTCTGGAATTCATTCATATGAATGTCAGCTGTGGACTCAGGGTTGTCAGCACATCTATTCATATATGCCAGTGTGGTGTGTCCATGTGGTTTCCTGATGCAGGCTGGACTGGTAAGTGGAATCTGTCCAAGGTAAGTAGAGCAAAAGACAAGTGCAAGTCAAGGGTAGATGAGTGAGTGGACTTATCTCAGAATTCTTTACTATGTTTTATTTTGCTGTTCTTCTTTTTTAGGTTTTGACAAAACCAAACTTGAGTCAATGGAAAAATACCTTAAAGCTGTGAAATTGTTTCGAAATGATGAGAATTCTTCAGAACCTGAGTATTCTCAGGTATTTATTTGCAAGTAACTCACCTAGGAGCAAGTAGAAGGATAAGCACTTGTGCATAATCCTATTTATAAGTGTTTACTGGCTAGGTAGCTTTGGGCAGTGTGCCCCACTGAGTTCTTAGATCAAATGCAAATTTGTAGAACAGTTCCAGCAATGTAGTAAGTGCTTAATGAGTGATAGCTGTTAATCAGGAGGTCGATTTCTGATCCATTATTTTGATTTTATAATGACATTTAGATAGATTCCAGTTATAGTAAATTTTGCAACATTTTGTCAAATCTACCATTTTGATTTATATTTAATTATGAGAACAGGTATATACATGGGTGTAGGTACCCACAGGGGCCAAGAGTCCCCTGGAGTTAGAGTTAACCGGGATGTTGGGAACAGAACTTGGATCCTATAAAAGAGCAGTGTAGCCTCTTAACCGAGCCATCTCTCCAGCTCCTGGTCTAGCTTTTTAAGAATTTAAAATATTTATTTAAAATAACTCTAGCCAGGCAGTAGTGGTGCATGCCTTTAATCCCAGCTCTTGGGAGGCAGAGGCAGATGGATTTCTGAGTTCAAGGCCAGCCTGGTCTACAGAGTGAGTTCCAGGACAGCCAGGGCTACACAGAGAAACCCTGTCTCGAAAAACAAAAACAAAAACAAACAAACAAAAAAATCAACTCTAAATTCTATTTTTTTTTTTTTTTGATTTAGGATGAGCACTATAATATTCCCACTGCTCCACAAATTGCAATTTTTATGATTTCTGCATCTGGTTTATGATTATTTTGTATCGTTCTATTGTTATATGGTCGTAAATGTTCAAAATCCTTTATAATTCTTATCTATTGGATATTTTTGGTGCCATTGATAGAATTCACATTCAGGAAAGTTGATATCAATTTGGCATTATTATAGTTTTGCTGTGCCTCTCCCCAGGGGGGCAGGGATTTTTTTTCACCGAGCTTTGTTTTTCTTAGCATGCTTCTATCTCACATAAACTAATTTGAATATTACATGTTTGTGTTTCCCCTAAGCTAGAACACAATGATTTCCATGTAGGAAACTTTGTTTTGATGTTATGTTTCTAGTTTGTAGAACTGAAATAGAGACAGAAAAGATGGCAGATAGAGAGGGAAGGAACAGAATATGAGAGTGTACATTCAAAAGGTTGTTTGTAGTAGGATCTTGAAGTTGTCCTCAGTCTCTTAATGTTGAGATTATAGATAAAAGCCACCATAGCTAGCGTTTTTAGACGAGTCTTTTTTTTTTTTTTTAAGTTTTATTTATTATTATACATAAGCACACTGTAGCTGTCTTCAGATACACCAGAAGAGGGCGTCAGATCTCATTACGGGTGGTTGTGAGCCACCATGTGGTTGCTGGGATTTGAACTCAGGACCTTCGGAAGAGCAGTCAGTGCTCTTACCCACTGAGCCATCTCGACAGCCCTTTAGACAAGTCTTGAAAGTTAGAATAAAAGATGTAGAAACCAAATTTGTAAGATTCTGGACAAATCTTTTAACTCTTCCACTTTCTTTTCCCTTTGACTTCTATTGTCCACGGTTTAAAAAAAAAAAAAAAAAGACTCGTAGAGTAAAACTGAATTGATTACTTACTAGAACACCCTAACCAGAGGCTGGGTTATATCTCAGCTGGCAGAGTGCTTCCTTGCCATGCATGAAGCCCTGGGTTCAGTCTCCAGTACTTGGCTACCCACACCTGAATAAGGTGGAGACAGGAGAATCAGAAGTGCAGCTCCAGCGTCACCTTTACATAGTAAGTTTAAGGTTGGCCAACACAATAGAAGATCATACCTCACACAGATAAGTCCTAGCTATGCCAAGGATAGTCATTCATACTTGGAATCCCATGACTCTGGAAGCTATAGCAGGATTGTAAATCAAAGCTGGTTCAAGGCCAACCTGGGCTGTCTACGTTGCCCATGGTTTTTGTTTTTAAACACCCCTTTCACCTTGAAAACTGGCAATAGTTGGAAATAAAGCTAAAATCCGTCAAGACATTGATTTCAAAAGAAACTTCTTGAGGCTAGAGAGATGACTTAGTGGATAAAAGCATTTGCTGCTTTTCTCAGAGGACCTGGTTGGGTTTCCAGCAACCATATGTCTCATAATCATCTGTAACTCCAGCTCTAGGAGATCTGACAGCCTCTACTGGCATCCACAGGTATCAGACACGTGGTTCACATACATACAGTGTTGGCAAATAGTCATACATATAAAATAAAACTAATTTTCTAAAAAATAATAAATTCCTTCAGTCTTTATTTAGGTCAAAGACTTAGGATTAGTTGACTCTATTAAATATAGAAGGTTCCTTCAGAATAATCTTGGCTATGATGAGACTGGAATAAAGAAGAATTATTAAATTTGCTATGCCTAACCACATAAAATAAAAGCTCAAAGGAAATATTATTTGGAGAAAAAATAGCTAATTGGAAACTGAGATTTTAACAAAAATAATGACTTTTTAACCAAGAAATAAAAGCCATCTCATAGCAAACTAGCCAGTAAGACCTTCTGAAGCCACACAGAATGAAAACCTTTCTCTGTAACATTCCCTGAGTATGCTCTGTTGACCAGGCATCATATATGAGGTGATGGGAGAATGTTTACTAACAATTCACTTCATGATCTGAGAGTGAGGCATGGCTGGGATTAGAACTCAGAGGCAGTGAGCTGATGATGAGCAGAAGTTCTTGTACAGGCTTCTATTGTGACAGTGGTTTTGGTTTTGTTGTTGTTTTAGGACACCCTTATGTAGCCCGGGCTGGCTTACTATATAGTTGAGGATGTCTTTGAACTAATAATTATCCTGTCTCTGCTTTTGAAGTACTTGGATTACAAGCAATATACTATCAACTCTGTTTTTGTGTGATGCTCAGGGTAGAGCCTAGGGCCTCTTGCATGCTAGGCAAGCCCTCTAGCAATTAAGTTATATCCTCAGCCCTTTTGATAGTATTTATATTTGTAGAGAAAAAACATAGGAGAAACCATAGTTTTTATAAGTTGTATTAAAATGATGCACTCATTCTGCTTATAAAGTAATGTTTGCTTTTGTATTTATTCTTGGAAATTCTGATCTCCTTTCGTCCTCCACCCTCTGTTTTCCTAGGTGATACAGATTAATCTGAATTCAATAGTTGCATCTGTCAGTGGTCCAAAAAGGCCTCAAGATAGAGTTGCTGTAACAGATATGAAAAGTGATTTTCAGGCTTGCTTAAATGAAAAGGTAACTTATTTTATTGTTACTTTTATGCTATGTGCTAAGTAGTAAAGAGCCAACAGTGTTTGGGGATTGATTTCTAAGTTCAGTCTGCTGCTTTTTTATTTTTTTCATATACTATGTGTATGCCAGCAGCCTTGTGATGTCAGAGTTTGGATTATGTCTACTTAAGAAATCAAAAGTTAATAGAAGTTAGGTTTCTCAGTCACAGTGGTTGCCTTTCAAGTGTAATCAGCTGCATGATAGTACAGGCATTATTTGCATCACTAAAGAATGTTTTATTGGATATCATTATTACAAGCTTCCTACCATTGTACTGTGTAATTATTCTCATTGAATTTGAAAAAAAACACACAAACAAAATAACCTTGGCTCTAGGTTTTCTGACTTTGTCTGTAAATTCGTGGCTGTAGTTTTGTCACTTCAGTCTGTTTGGATACAGTAGAGTTGGCTTTACCTACCAATTCTTGCTTTTATAGTTTCCTTACTTTTGATTTTGTAAAATGCTAAACTTCTTCAGCAGTAAGGTGATCTCTGATGAATTGCTGTACACCTGTCAGACAGCTTTAGCACTTATTAACTCATAGTAAATCTTAACATCTCTTCTACACTCACACACTTGAGTCATTTGGGGCAGATGTTTAGACTAGGAAGAGAGTCTACCATGTTTTTGAGAATTCCTGTAAGCAGGAATGCCTTGGAAATGTCTGTGTTGGGACTGGATTCTGGGTGGTTGGATGTAATCACTTAATGTATAAAAAAATGTTGCTTATCAACACCACTAGACTCTTCTTGTAAATATTCAAATTTTGTTTAAGATGAATTGCACCTTCTGAATGGTATAGACCTCATGTGTCACAGTTTGATGTGTTTCCTATTAGTCTTACCAAATCTGTAATATTTACATACAAATTTATAGGTTGGATTTAAAGGCTTCCAAGTTGCAGCAGAAAAACAAAGTGATACTGTCTCTGTTCATTATGATGGAAGTGAGTATAAGCTGTCCCATGGATCCGTGGTCATTGCTGCAGTTATCAGTTGTACTAATAATTGCAATCCATCTGTGATGCTTGCTGCAGGTGGGTCGGTATTTATAACTATGTATTCTCTTATGTAAATTCCTGTTTGCTTTCCTGTTATATTTCTCATCCTTAGATAATGTATCCATGTTTGTGTTTTATATTGAGAGACACTGAAATTTTTAAGTTGTTAGGAGCTATTAATTTGTAGTATTTTTATTACATAGAAGGTAGCTTTTGAAAAACTATATGTATCTATTAATTTTAAATTGTTTATGTCTCTTCAGTAAATGTAGAAATTAACACTACGCAGCAGGTATTATTGCTTGTGATTTTTTTCCCACTAGCTTACCATCACAGTATATTCTGCAAGTGGGGGATTAATGAAATGTAGTATCAGTTTGTGTACAGGGTGACAGCATTACCAATGTTAAATTGCTTTTTGTTTACTATGCATTAGGGCATTGATTCAATCAATAGCAGTTATATACGAATGTTCTTTTTTTTCCTGTTTGTGTGATGCTATGATGTTAGCCCTGATAATTTGCAACATAATGACACTTTACTAAAAATTTCAGTTTGTCTTCAGTGAACTGAATAGGTATAGTAAATGTGCAGAGTAATGATATTAAGGTTTTTTATTTTTTTTAATTTTTTTTTATTAGATGTTTTCTTTATTTACAATATCTCCTTTCCCAGGTTCCCCTCCAAAAATGATATTAAAGTTTTATGGGCTAGAGAGATGGCTCAGCAGTTAAAGGCACTGGTTGCTCTTTGAGAGGTCCCGGGTTCAATTCCCAGCAACCACATGGTGGTTCATAACCATCTATAATGTGACCTGATGCCCTCTTCTGGCATGAGATGTACATACAAATATAGCATGCATAGACATTAAAAACTAAATCTTAAATGTAAAAATCCTTTTTGTGAATTTGAGCTTTTTACTATAAATTGTAGTCAATGATATTAAACATACCCTTTTCTTGGTTTGTATTCTAATGTGAAGGAGATAGGGGTACATTGTCAGAGTCATTGTTTGTTGATTTTACAGGTCTTTTGGCTAAAAAAGCTGTTGAAACTGGTCTACGAGTTAAACCCTATATAAGAACAAGTTTGTCTCCAGGCAGTGGAATGGTTACACATTACCTCAGTTCAAGTGGAGTGTTACCCTATCTTAGCAAGCTAGGGTAAGTGACATTTACTGTTATTTACACCTAGATCGTATTCAGCAGGTGATAAATATATTTGTTAGGAATCAAAATAAGTAAAAAGGAAAAATACCACTTATAAGGGTCTGTCGCCCCCTCAGAGTTGGTACAAGACACACCAGACACCAAGTTCTCAGCACAAAGGAGATTTTATACCCAGAGGGGCAAGCAGATAGGGGAGGCCACCAAGGCAGATAGCATAGCAGCAAGAAGCAAGCAGGTTTTCATTTCTTGTGTTTTTTTTGCAGGAGTGGATTCTTAAGGAGAAAAGGGGGGATCTGTGCTAGGATGAGTTGGTAAATCTTGATAGCCAGATAATGAACTTTATTGTTGGACCTTGGTGTTTAGTCTCAGGAATGAGTCAGTGACAAATAAGGGAATAGAACTTGGGAACCAGCTTTAGCAATACATTTTAATGGTTTTATTTTAGCAAGGGGAGAAGGAAAGATGAAAGTCAAAACCTGTCAACGCCATGCTTGCTGTGCTTGGGCCTGTGAGAGCCCTTTTCTTGTTCCCTTGCCATTATCACACAGTCTGGCGCAGGTGGTCGTAGGGAGTATTTGATGACTTGGAGATCAAGCACATGGTCTGTAGCCTCAGGGCAGAGGGAACCAAGACAGTGGGGTACTGTTAGAGTGAGGTGAGGAAGAACTTAATTCTCATGAGTCATGTCCAGTTCAGAAAAGAGTAAAAGAATAGTACAAGTTGGATTAATTTAATTGAACACATCTTTAATCCCAGCATTTGGGAGACAGAGGCAGGAGGATCTCTGTGAGTATGTGGCCAGCCTCGTCTACAGAGTTATTTCTAGGACAGTCAAGGCTACAGAGAAGCCTTGTATTGGGGAGCAGTAGGGGGGAATTGAACAAATTGTCTTGATTCAGGTTTTGCAAAGTTATTGGGTCTGCATTGTGAAGTTAATTTATCTGTGAAGCTTAAGAGAAACAACTTTTACATTTCTTTTATAGTTAAATGATGACAGTGTAATTTTGGAAAATAATATTTCTTCATAAATTATCAGTCCTTTTTAAAAACCTCATAAATTTTAGATGTTTTTTATTTTGCTTTTAGAACAGCAGCTAAAGTAATTTAGAGGCTTATGTTTATACTCTTACTTTAGAATTACTGTCAGGGATTCTTCTTAGGTGTAATTTGTTGAGAGTTGAATAATTTACTCCCACTAGAATGCCTCCTTACCCTTTTGGGAGCTTTGATGAACTGCTATAGTGAGGTCATCCTAATGTTTTATAGTTTTAAATATGCCTTTCAAGTGGAAACACATGATTCTTTTAAAAAGTGGTTTTATTAGTTCTAGTTATAGCAGAGGAGCTTTTTGATATTGTTTGATAAATACTTTTGGTCTAGTATAGATATTGTGGATATGTGGGCTCTTCTAAGATTTATAATCAGTACAAAGAACATGCTACCAGTGAGACTTTAGTGTTTAAAACTGAAATTAGGCCGGACTGTGGTGGCACATTCCTTTAATTCCAGCTCTTGGGAGGCAGAGGCAGGCGGATTCCTGAGTTTGAGGCCAGCCAAGGCTACACAGAGAAACCCTGTCTCGAAAAAACCAAGAAGAAAAAAAAATGAAATTAATGTGTTGATGGTTAATTCTTATGAAGCAAATAGTAATCTTACTGTGATAATGGGAATAAAGAGATAAGACTTGTCGTTTCTTTACAAATATGATATACTATCCGGTCATGTTTCACTTTTTAAATGCAGGTTTGAAATAGTTGGCTATGGATGTTCAACGTGTGTAGGAAATACAGCACCTTTATCAGAAGCAGTTTTGAATGCAGTAAAACAGGTAAAATGTAGATTAGCACATCTAAGTGCGTTTTTATTGTTTATTTTTTTAATAAGAACACTTCAATATCTAAGCATTAATGCTAGTTTAAGAAGTTAGACACTTAGGAGTGGGATTGTGAGCTTCGTTGAGAGTTGTCCCAACTTGTTTTAACTATATCTAGTTAGTTAATTACAGACTATGTATATTGATATTTATACTTGAAACTCTTGGGAACAGTAACTTGTGGATCTTAAAATAATACAAAGAATTACTTGTACATTTTAAAAGTAATTCCTTAGTAATACAAGGAACTGTTAAAGTATAAGAATTGTAATTCTGTACTTAAAACTTAATGAAATGTTTTTTTGTTTGTCTGGCTCTCAGAACTATATTATTTGAGACAAATTTTATAATTGTGTTAGTATATATAAGCTCTTGAATCAAGTATATTTGTTTTCCCCCTTAGGGTGATTTGGTTACCTGTGGAGTTTTGTCTGGAAACAAACATTTCGAAGGTCGTCTTTGTGATTGTGTCCGTGCCAATTATCTCGCCTCTCCGCCGTTAGTGGTGGCTTATGCCATAGCGGGCACAGTGAATATAGACTTCCAGACAGAGCCTTTAGGTGTGTTTCCTGTCTATTACCTGTATGCTTATATGAGTGCTTGTGTGTACTTTCTCCCAAAACCAGATTCTTGATATGAAAGAAAACATGCAATACTTATTACTTTCTTACACCATTCACTTTTCTGCTCTCGATATGTGTGTTGATGTGAAGAATGTAAGATGTAAGTGTAATTGGTTTGCAATACTTAAACCTGAAATACACCCGGTTGTTAAATCAATTACTTGATTTCTGTGACTTTTCTTTGAAAAGATAGGAATGCTTTGAGATGTTGATTTTC
>JADRCD010205971.1:21396-34847 GCA_019843815.1 Montemys delectorum | reverse complement strand
TGCCTTTAATCCTAGCACTTGGGAGGCAGAGGCAGGCGGATTTCTGAGTTCGAGGCCAGCCTGCTCTACAGAATGAGTACCAGGACAGCCAGGGCTACACAGAGAAACCCTGTCTCGAAAAACCAAAAAAAACAAAACAAAACCAAACAAAAAGTTAGATTCCAGAGAACCAAATAACTCTATTAAAAGTGGGGTACAGATCTAAACAAAGAATTCTCAACTGAGAAATATCAAATGGCTGAGAAGCACCTAAAGAAATGTTCAACATTGGGGCTAGAGAGATGGCTCAGTGGTTAAGAGCACCAACTGCTTTTCCAAAGGTTCTGAGTTCAAATCCCAGCAACCATATGGTGGCTCACAACCATCTGTAACAAGATCTGACACCCCCTTCTGAGTGTCTGAAGACAGCTACAGTGTACTTACATATACTAAATAAATAAATCTTAAAAAAAAGTGTTCAACATCCTGAGTCATAGATGCAAATCAAAACAACCCTGAGATTCCATCTCACACCAGTCAGAATGACTAAGGTCAAAAACTCATGTGACAGCAGATGCTATCAAGGATGTGGAGAAAGAGAAACACTCCTCCATTGCTAGTGGGATTGCAAGCTGGTACAACCACTCTGGAAATCAGTTTGGTGGTTCCTCCACCCTACCTTCTAACTACATTTTCCCTAATGCTGAGGTTCAAACCCAGACATACTTTTTGATTTATAAAGTTGGACAGCAATAGTACTCACTACTTGTTTTATAGAATTGTTATGAAAATGAAGTTAAAATTAGAAGACCCTTAACAGCAGCATCCAGCACATAATAATCACTATTCATTTTATAAAACACTTTATACCTAATTATTCCAATATTTACGTATGTTGGAGTCTAAGCCAGATGCAGGTTTTCTGTCTGTGCTTGGATTTGTTTTTATTATTGCATCAGAACTGTAATTTTACTACTGTTGTGTGTAACTTTAATTTTTAAAAAAAGTCTTTTTAATGCTGGTTCTTAACTGCTTTAACCTCTCCTTTAGCCCACCACCCACCAGAGGCAGTGGGAAAGAAAGGATATGGGGCAGGGGGTGGGGGTGGGGGTGGGTGGGAAGTGGATCTGTCTAGAAAGGTTCTTTAGCACTAGTTGGTAGGAGGAACCAGGAGGGACATCAGGAGAGGCTCTCTCAGGGAAGCAAAGTTCATAGCTCTGAGCAAGCCAAGCTTAGCCTCCGTTATTGTTCATCGAGTCCTTTTTTTTTTTTTTTTTTTTACTTCCTTTAAACATCATGTGTCCTCTACAGGTCATGCCCCAGCACTTGAGTCTGTCTGAGCCGACATCACTCTGCCAATCAGCTGGAGTCCGTGGAAGCAATAAGAAGCACACCACTAGAAGTTTTTTTTGACATGTTTCTCTCTACGGAGTCCCAACAAATGTACTTCAACTACGCAATGTAAGGCAGACCAACACATGCATGTTGTTATCGAAGAATCCTTCAACACACATTCTTTCATGTGCTTGTGTTAGCAAAACATCCTTTCTCCTGTATCTGCTTCAGTGAAATGTTCCTTCACAGGTCTATCTTAGCCTTTCACCTGTGTCTGCTTCAACGAAACGTTCCTTCATGTGTTTGCCTTAGCAAGACACCATCCAACACAACTGACTTTCCCAAGAACCCTTAATGTTTCCACTTCAGTTATGAGTCATAATGTAAATGTCTCATATGCAGATTATCTTCCTTTCCCACCTGGCAGGCACACAGGCCCTCATGTGTTGCTCTGTTTTTCCTCTCCAGGCAACCTAATTCCCTAACACTCTGCTCTTCACTCTGGTTTCAGCTGATTTTCTTTCTTTTTTTTTTTTCTTAATCTTTTTTATATTTAAATGCATTTATACATCATTAATAATATTGATAGTAATAATATTGAGTATTTTGAGAATAAAATAATACATAAAAATTTGTTCAACTTTTATATTCATATCCTTTCACACCTTAAAATATTGTTAACGAACATTTAATGCTATCCATAACTGAGGATCTTATATCTAAAATTTTAAATTGTTTTAAACTGTTTCAAAACACACAAAATATTTTTGGGAATTAAGCATAGTAAAAGAGCATAGAATATCAAAAATGAATCATTAAAAGAAATATTCAAAAGCCCTTATATGATACCATCTGACCTAGTGAGAGAGTATTTAAAATGCATTATATATCTGTGTACATTGTCTAACTATAAGTTCACTTAAAAAAGGTTATCAGTGTTTCTGAGAGAGAAATTATTTTATCAGTAAGTATATTTTAAAAATTTCAAAATAGCAAAAACTCTTTGAAGTTAAACATTAAGAAAATGCTAATGTCAAGCACAGTGAGAAAAATATCAATATTTCCATGATGTTTGTAGAACATTTCAGCATTTTCAACTGTTAATATTCAACAAACAGAATAATTATTTTTAAGATATATTTGGCTATGTCTCTCTTTTCATTTATGACTTTATTAATTTGGATACTGCCTCTGTGCCCTCTGGTTAGTCTGGCTAAGGGTTTATCTATCTTGTTGATTTCCTCAAAAAAATCAGCTCCTGGTTTTGTTGATTCTTTGTATAGTTCTTTTGTTTCTATTTGGTTGATTTCAGCCCTGAGTTTGATTATTTCTTGCCGTCTACTCCTCTTGGGTAAAGTTGCTTCTTTTTGTTCTAGAGCTTTCAGGTGTGCTGTCAAACTCCTAGTGTAAACTCTCTCTAGTTTCTTTTTGGAGGCACTCAGCGCTATGAGTTTTCCTTTTACCCCTGCTGTGTCCCATAAGTTTTGGCATGATGTGTCCTCCTTTTCATTAAGTTCTAAAAAGTCTTTAATTTCTTTATTTCTTCCTTGACCAAGTTATCATTGAGCATTGTTCAGCTTCCATGTATATGTATGCTTTTGTTGGTATTTAAGACCAGCCTTTGTCTGTGGTGATCTGATAGGATACATGGGATCATTTCTATCTTCTTGTCTCTGTTGAGGCCTATTTTGTGACCGATTATATGGTCAGTTTTGGAGAAGGTACTGTGAGGTGCTGAGAAGAAGGCATATTCTTTTGCTTTAGGATGAAATGTCCTGTAAATTTTCTGTTAGATATATTTGGTTCATAACTTCTGTTAGTTTCACTGTGTCTCTGTTGCCATGATCTGTCCATTGCTGAGAGTGGGGTGTTGAGGTCTCCCACTATTATTGTATGGGGTGCGATGTGTGCTTTGAGCTTTAGTAAAATTTCTTTTATGAATGTGGGTGCCCTTGCATTTGGAGCACAGATGTCCAGAATTGAGAGTTCATCTTGGTAGATTTTTCCTTTGACCAGTATGAAGTGTCCTTCCTTATCTTTTTTGATAACCTTTGGTTGAAAGTTGATTTTATTTAATATTAGAGTGGCTACTCCAGCTTGTTTCCTGGGACCATTTGCTTGGAAAATTGTTTCCCAACCTTTTGCTCCGAGATAGTGTCTGCCTTTGTCACTGAGGTGGGTTTCTTGTATGCAGCAAAATGCTGGTCCTGTTTATGTATCCAGTCTGTTAGTCGATGTCTTTTTATTGGGGAATTGAGTCCATTGATGTTAAGTGATATTAAGGAAAATTGATTGTTACTTCCTGTTATTTTTGTTGTTAGAGGTGGAATTATGTTTGTGTGGTTATCTTCTTTTGGGTTTGTTGAAAGATTACTCTCTTACCTTTTTCTAGGGTGTAGTTTTGCTCCTCATGTTGGTGTTTTCCATTTATTATCTTTTGTAGGGCTGGATTTATGGAAAGATATTGTGTAACTTTGGTTTTGTCATGGAATATCTTGTTTTTTTCTGTTTATGGTAATTGAGAGTTTTGCTGGGTATAGTAGCCTGGGATGGGATTTGTGTTCCCTTAGGATTTGTATGACATCTGCTCAGGGTCTTCTAGCTTTCATAGTCTCTGGTGAGAAGTCTGGTGTAATTCTGATAGGTCTGCCTTTATATGTTACTTGACCTTTTTTCCCTTACTACTTTTTTGTTTTTTGTTTTTTGTTTTTGTTTTGTTTTGTTTTTGGATTTTTGAGACAGGGTTTCTCTGTGTATCCCTGGTTGTCCTGAAACTCACTCTGTAGACCAGGCTGGCCTTGAACTTAGAAATCCACCTGCCTTTGCCTCCCAAGTGCTGGGATTAAAGGCTTGCCCCACCACTGCCCGACCCCTTACTACTTTTAATATTTTTTCTTTTTCAGTGCATTTGGTATTTTGATTATTATGTGACAGGAGGAATTTGCTTTCTGGTCCAGTCTATTTGGACTTCTGTAGGCTTCTTGTATGCTCATGGACATCTCTTTGTTTAGGTTAGGGAAGTTTTCTTCTGTAATCTTGTTGAAGATATTTACTAGTCCTTTAAGTTGGCAATCTTCACTCTCTTCTATACCTATTATCCTTAGGTTTTGTCTTCTTATTGCATCCTGGATTTCCTGGATGTTTTGGATTAGGACTTTTTTCCTTTTTGCGTTTTCTTTGACTATTGTGTCAATGTTTTCTATAGTATCTTCTGCACCTGAGATTCTCTCTTCTATCTTTTGAATGTTATTAGCTCCTGATCTCTTTCCTAGGTTTTCTAATTCCAAGGTTGTCTCCCTTTGCGATTTCTTTATTGTTTCTATTTCCATTTTTAGATCTTGGATGGTTTTGTTGATTTCTTTCACCTGTTTGATTGCATTTTCCTGTAATTCTCTAGGGGATTTTTATGTTTCCTCTTTAAGGACTTCTAGCTGTTTACCTGTGTTCTCCTGTATTTCTCTAAGGGAGTTATTTATGTCCTTCTTAATGTCCTCTATCATCATCATGAGAAATGATTTTGGACCCAAATCTTGCTTATCCGGTGTGATGGTATATCTAGGACTTGCTATGGTGGGAGAATTGGGTTCTGATGATGCCAAGTAACCTTGGTTTCCGTTGCTTATGTTCTTATGCTTGCCTCCCGACATCTGATTATCTCTAATGCTACCTGCCCTGGCTAAATCTAACTGGAGCCTGTCCTTCCTGTGATCCTGGTTGTGTCAGAACTCTTCAGAATTCAGCTATCTCTGTGATCCTGTGATTCTGGGATCCTGCATGTGTCAGAGCTCCTAGGTGTCAAGCTGCCTCTGGGACCCTGAGATCCTGGTGTGGCCAAGCTCCTGGGATCCTGTAGCTGGTTTTCTTGAAGGACTGTTCTTAACACTGTTTTGTTACAAACTACATGCCCAGCAATGCATTTAAGAATGATCCCGGTCTTTTGTAGTTGCAAAGTCTTCTAGGATTTAGTTATCAGTGCTGCTTGAAGTCACCTCCTGGTCAGTCAAGGGGGTGCTTTATGCTGCAGCTTCAAACAACCACAGTCTTTAACTGCAGCTCAGAGATAACAGTGTTTCCTAACAGTGTTCAGTACGGCTCTGAGTCACAGGAGAGAGAAAATAAGACTCCTCACACACTGGCCGGTAAAGATATTTAACTGGAAGTAGTGTTTGCATCTATTCTGATGACTGTTGGTTGGTCAAAGCAAGAGTGATGGGTCCACTCTTAGTCCAAAAAAGATTGAGGAGGTGGCCTAGGAAGAAGCGAACTGAAATGTCATTGAACACTGCTGACAGTTCTCACATTCTTTTTTCACTCACCCCTCATGAGTTTTGACATATTGTAGGTAACCATGCATTTAAAATCTTTTAAAATATTATATAGGGAGCAACCATTGCTCTAGTTATAAAATGCCAGTTTAATGGATCATGGCCCAGATGGGTGGGGATTAAAACAAATTTTGTCATTCACAGTTTCAAACAAACCAATTTGAAAATGCTTAGTGCTTTCCTGACTGTAGATGTAACACATGCTTATCGTTCACATGTTTTTCAATTTAGAAAATGAGTAAAGTGTGACCAGAGCTTTAATGGATGTGCATTCCACGGGGTGGGGGGTGGGGCGGTAGGGAAGTAGCGTTATAACGAGCTTTGAAGGTGTGGGAAATAGTCACAGAAATGGTTGTGTTTTCCAGCACATGGGGCAGAGATAGCAAATGAGAACAAGGTTTAAATGCCAACCAAATACTGAGGGTTCCTTATATGCCAGGAGAGGATGCCATTCGGTAGAGAATAAAAAGCCACTGAAAACTTCTTGGGGTGGGGTGGGGAAATAAAATGCCAATCCAGTATTTATTACACATTTTCTTTGGGCACTACTTTAAGAATTAGGATTATGAAAGTGAATAAAACACAGTTTATTCCTTTGCTTAGCCCACCCTCCAGTAACAAGATTGAAAATGAATCTAGAAAGATTGACCCAGACATCAGAGAGATCAGATACACACTTGAAGAAACTCCATTACAGTGTTCCCAGCCAGAGCTCAGGAGATTCCAAAGCAGCAGACTGGCGATGGAGGTGACGAGGAAGGACTGCATCTCGAGGTCTTTGGAGAGGGCATGGCATCACAGAGGGCCCCAGCTTCCCAGACGTGGAGACAAGGGGAAAGAGAACAATGACCACCTGAAGGTTGTAAATGCAACCATCAGGTAAAATAGCCCCATTAACATTAATTAAAATGTCAGGAGGAGCGCCTAGCTTGGGATGGAGGGCAGAAGGTGATGTTTGGTTAAATGTATGTGGAATTTGAAGTTCCTCGAGCATCTCCTGGTGGAGGGATCCAGCAACAAGCTGGACACATGGAATCAAAACTCAAAAGAGCTGTGGCACAGTCCTTGGCACAGCATTGAGGGTTTCTTCCTGCCCCCTTTCAGAAAGGTTTGCAGATAGGTTGGTGCAGAGCCATGCTTTGAAGCTTTAGGATGAACACATGCAAATGACAAAGCTTGTCTTTATAGGAGTGCAGACTACGAAGCCATTCCTACATGTAAGTTTCATCATAGTGAACAAAACTCCATCCATCCAGATCTGTTTTCTTTTTATGTCTTCAAGGCTTGTCCATTCCCAATGTCCTTGCTATGAATGAGTTACCCTTTGAACAGACAATGCCACACCCCGTATAGGGGAGAGGGAATGTTCCCACTGGCTGGCAGAGGTAGCATCCAAAGCAGTCATCGGGTTGGAATGTGGTAGAGGTTGAGGTCTAATTAGATCAGGAAAGAGGGCTCTGAGCAGAAAGCATAGAGTCTGGCATCAGACCAAATGACTAAGGTCTTCAAGGGTTGCTAAGGTTCAGCATGGTTATTCTTGTTTTGTTTTGTTTTTGTTTATTTAGACAAGATTTCTCTGTGTAATCTTGGCTGTCTTGGAACTCCACCTGTAGACTAGGCTGGCCTCGAACTCATAGATATGTGCCTGCCTCTACCTCCTGAGTGCTAGGATTAAGGGCATGTATGGATTACCCGACTAGCTCAGATATTCTTCAAATAACACTTGCGCCAAAGTTTAGTATGGAGAAGTCAGTCTTCACTGGGAATGATAGAAAGTTTGTGTAGCAGGATGGTTGGTTGAAATATTAAGTTAGTACCCATTCACTTCACTTCAGCCAGGCATCCACACTATTTAATGCTTGGCATGGAGTTTTTAAGCAGGCAAAATATCAGATGCACCCTTTCTTTGTGAAAATTTTACTTTTGGTATCTGATGGCACTAAACTTAAAAAAGATGGCTCAGGTGGCAACTTTGATATTTGTGTAATTTATCAAAATAAAGTTTGGGTTAAATGCATTAATCACTCTGAGTATTGGTATCTGCATGTTAAACAAGAAATAAACACAGTATTCATATTATCACTAAAAAAGTGTTGAGCCTTGAGGGACCATGCCATGGAAAGGCAGGGCTAGGAGAGGATGCCAGAGATGACAAGTCTTTTAAGACAGGGACTCACTGTGTAGCTCTGGGTGTCCTGAAATTTACTATGTAGACAAAGCCAGCCTTGAACTCACAGAGATCGGCCTGCTTCTGCCTCCTGAGTATTGGGATTTAAGATGGGTGGATTTAAGACATAGGGCCTACTAATGGCATTTCTTGTCTAGCTGAGAGCCTTAAAAAACAAAAACAGAAATAAAAACAACCAAGCAACCAACAACTACAATAAACTATCCCCATGGATTTTTATTAGGACCATCTGTGTGACCACAGGGTTGGAACGATCAGTTGGAGCCTGTGGCTCATCGTTGGGTACACTACTGAATACAAGGACTGCCTCTCCCTCTAACCATCAGTAGCCAATAGTTCAGCATAGAAAGGTAGAGCACAGCAAACCCCTTGGAATCCACCATTACCTGTTGACAGACCCAGTCTTATGCCTGATGCAGGCAACCCAGCCATGTGTGATTGCTTGGTAGGACTGAAGACAGCATTTCTCAGTGTTCTCTGTGTCTTCAGCGGGGTCTATTCTTCCTTCTCCCTCTTTGGAGACATTCCTTGAGGCTCACAGAGGGTGGTATAAATGTCCCATTTAGACAGTCAACAGTTACTTATTCCTTAAGCAACCCCGCATCTCTTCATTTATTGTCCTGGACAGGAACGTGGGAAAGGAACTCCAGAAGTGAGAGGGAGAGAGATGGGAGAGGGTGAATGAACCTCATGTTTAATGCTTTCTACATATATGGAATCAACCAAAGAACAAATTTAATCAATAGAAATGGGAAATTTGATTCTACAAAAGTCTAAAAAGATTTTGAAAAGCTAATCCTGCAACACCCATCATGTTATATCATTTAGTCTTATAAGCACATAGCAGGCATTTGTTGGCTAATGGAGAATTCATTTTCAAGGCTAACTCTTGAAGAAAATGTGAAATCTGATTCTGAGTGGAAGCACAAGAGCTTTTTCCCTTGTGGTCAGCGAGAAGGAAACACCATCCCCAGGGGCAGTCTTGGGGGTGAGCAACACCTAGGATAGACTCAGTCCTGTGTTATGCTTGCCTCACACAGACTTCAAGGCCATGCCTTGCTCTGGGTAGAGTTGGAGTGGGAACTTTCTCTCTGCAGCAAAACAAAGGATTGGGTTTGGTGGCAGCTAAGACAAGCTTGGGACTCAGTATGTATATACTTAGTCTGGCCAGCCCTAGTGTTACTGGACTGTGTCATTTCTGATTGGTTAAATAGTTTAACTATAGTCCTATCCTTGGGTTTCTTCCACTGGAAGACAAATTCTTTCAAGTGTTTAGAAGACAGAGGTAATTTGGCTTGGAAGAACAGAAGATTCATACAAATTCACTTAAACTGTGATTGCTTATTGCTTCTAAATAACCTCCTGCTTACTTCAGGTGCACTTGCTATGTGCAAATAAAACCATCTTCCTATCCCTGGCTCTCTGCTCCAGTTCCCATTTGCTAACCTTCTCTGGACCTTCTTTCCCTCTATTGTAAAACAATATTTTCCTTGGCTCACAACACATGCCATGACCAATTTCCTCATCAGTGGGGAAAATAAGAATAGGAAGTTTGAACCTCGAGTGTCCAAGATTCTCTCTTGTTCTCTCCCTGCTCCTCTTTGGAAGAAAGCTGGACACAAAGCTGGGATGCTGCGCTCCCAGCAGCCAGAAGAGGAAGGCATTCTCTCACTTCTCCGTTTTCCCTCCACTCATTCTCTCTCCCATCCTTCAGCGCCTCATCCTTCGGTTCTTCTGCTACTATAATACTCAAGTATTTGTGTACACTGAAGTTATCATTTCATAAGTATTGCCTGTACATCTCCCTCTTAAGTCCAGGAGATGGATTTTGCTTTCTTATGCACTCCATTGTCCAGGACAACACTTGACACACAGAAGCCTGGTGTGCTGTAGCTGTCAATCATATTCTACATAGCACTAGCTCTCTCCCTGACCCACCACAAGGAACAACTGTATGAATCAGAGAATGCACATGTGACCCTTGACCTGGGAAAGTAAGGCTACCATGTGCAATTCTGACCTAAGAGTGGACATTTTGTCACTGAAGAGTCACCTGGAACTATGGCCTCTAATTGTGACTCTGGGACCATGTCGGTGCAGGAAGTTTGTCATTCATTTGATGATTTCTAACCTGTGTCGGCTGTGGCTGTGGGTACCTGCAGCCCCACAAGAGAAAGCCAGCAGAGAAACAGAAAGAGGTGAACTTGTGGGGCATGTGATGGCTAATCTTCACTGTCAACTTGACTGGAATCAACTAAACCCTAAGTAGCTGGGCATGCTCATGAAGGATTTGCTTGAATAGATTATTTGAGGTGAGAAGATGCACCCTAAATCTGGGCCACCCCTTCTGGGAGCAGCCTACATAAAATGACACAGAACTTCTTGCTTTTTGCCTGCTTGTCCACAGTCTCCATGACAAGCTCACCCTATTCCTGAAGCACTCATTTATTGGTGTTAGAACCTATGTCATTAGGGTTACAATAAAGATGGAAGACTGGGACTCCAGTACCAGATGAGGCATCCAGTCTTGTAGGATGAACAACTAACAGATCTTTGGCCTTTCAGGCAGGAGATAGCCATTGTTGGACTACCCAGATCACAGCTTGTAAGCCACTCTAATAAATCAGTTCTGTTCCTTTAGAAAACCCTAACTAATCCATAAAAGTGCCCAAGGCAGGACAGAGGACCTAGGCAGCACACTGACAGTGCCGTGCCCACTGCAGTAATTCAAGTCAAACCTAAGCCCAAGTTATGCTGTGGCCTAACTTGCAGAACCAAGCTTGCATCCGAGGAGGAAAATGTGGTAAAAAAGCTGGAGCAACAGAGGACAGACTAAAGTCACAGGGACAGAGCAGAGGCCTCTGGCCATCACATCACTGTGTTTATCAGCAGCCACATGAGCCAGCTGGTATAGTCACCATGGAGACATGACCCAGGATTGGTCCAGATCATAATAACTCTACAGTTCTATGGCTATAGTTTATCCCAGCTCCTGTTCATACAATTGATGGTCAATCCTGAGCTGCTCTTACATGCATGAAATTCTTTACATTATCAAAAGATTCTCCTGTCCCCACATCTGCTTTTCCATGTCTTTGAAAT
The DNA here is from genome assembly GCA_019843815.1 of Montemys delectorum. Taxonomy (NCBI): domain Eukaryota; kingdom Metazoa; phylum Chordata; class Mammalia; order Rodentia; family Muridae; genus Montemys; species Montemys delectorum. The sequence goes on along the minus strand of JADRCD010205971.1, from coordinate 23,918 downwards.
GTCTGATTCTTTTTTGTTTGTTTGTTTGTTTGTTTTTCGAGACAAGGTTTCTCTGTGTAGCCCTGGCTATCCTGGAACTCACTCTGTAGGTGAGGCTGGCCTCGAACTCAGAAATCTGCCTGCTTCTGCCTCCCAAGTGCTGGTATTAAAGGCGTGTGCCACCACCGCCAGGCTCAAAATGTCTGATTCTAACCTTCAGCATATGTGCATGCTTCTATGGCTTTGCCAGCTTGACACATATAAATATCTATGGCATCACCCATCTCTGATCCTTAGCAGTAGTTTCTTGGTTTGTGTTTGTTGAATGAGTGAACAGGGGACAAATCTTGCTGACTTTGTCCTTAAATTTAGGGATAGCCTTGATCTTTTGCTCATCAGACATGCTGAACTCTCATGTGCATCTATACACATGCTCTTCTGAATATTCTTCTGAGCCTCACCAGCAACATCCCCATGCTAGAAACACTCAGAATTCCTATCAGCACTGTATGCCCCAAACACAAGTGGAGCTACAGTTGCATCCAGGAGGGAGGGCCTCACATAAACAGATGGAGCCAAAGAAACAAACACAAAAGGAATGAGGTTTTAGATTCCACTTATATAAAGTTTCAAAGAAGATGCATTGGATCTCATTCTATACATTAATAGATGGTGTCTACTCAGGGGCTAAATAATGTAGAAGTGATTCCCACTCAACTCACGATAATGGTTTTTTTCCTCAGGGTACAAAAGAAACACTGTCCCCTGAAACCTCGTGACACCACTACTAATTTTGTCACTATTGGCTAAGTTTCACTTTTCTGTACGAGTGTCACACTTCACAGTGAAAAGACTGAACAGTTTTCCCCAAGATTCCCCCCATATCAAACCCTTAAAAAAAAACCTGACTGACCTACAATCAAACAACTTGTGGCAAAGGAGCTCGGTGTCTTCACTCTGGTCTTGCTGCCCAGTATCTTCTACTTGAGACTCTTCTCTATCTCTTCTCTTCCTCCAGGACAGATGTCTCCATTTCAGCCCTGTGGCTAGATTTACAATGTAACCAGTTTAACAGTTGGGAGTCCTGAAATTCAGCCCCAGCGGAACTTGCAAAGCAGCTGCAAAAAAGATGAATGTCTCTCCTGGGATCAAAAGCCTGGAGGGTTTTCAGGGAAAAGTTCAGTAGTGTGTGCGTGAAAAGCCTATTTTTAAGCAGAAGGCCCTATTAGGGTTGAAGCAACCGTCTATCTCATCATTACCTGGGAGAGCCTTAGGCTCTGAAAGACTCCCTGCCGCTGGTGGGAAACCCAGAGACAGAGGGCAGGCTGTCGGGACCCAGAGCTTCCGGGATTCTGAGATGGCAGAGGCTTGCAGGGCAGGTTGTTGGTAGTTCCCTTGAGCCTCTTCTCATACCTGTAAGTTAGTACTTGGAAACGTGCAGTTAAATTCATTTTCTACTCCGTCCCCATCCACATACCTCCTCCCTGACCAGAGAATAACAACTATTCCAGGGAAACCCAAAGAGAAGCTATAGACACCTCACGTCAGACTGACACCTCACATCAGACTGATGCTGGCTTCAGTCAGGCTGTTTAAACTCTTTTGGAGTAACATTTATCTACAACAGGGTCGTTTTATAGATTCATTAAACCTACATTTTCTCTTAGACTCCTTTCCCCACAGCTCCCCTCAAGCCCTTCTTCTAGTCACACACTCTAAAAAACCCCTTAAGCCCAAGAAATAAATCTCTATAAACTGCCGAGCAGTCGATCAGGCTTTTACTATATCTCTTTGCAATTAGAATAAATTTACTGCTTGGAGAGATGAGGGAAAATATGTAAGGTACTCCTTGGATAAATATACTCCAGTGAGAAAAGTAGAGGCTCTGTTAAAATTATCTCTGTAAATTCAACAAGAATCAAGGTCACGGGAACCGCCACATACCAAGGAACGTTAATTAATGGGCCTGCAGCTGGTGGTACCACTTGGCTGCTCTGCTCCAGCTGCCTGCTCTATATTTCTCTCGTTTGTAGGACCATTCTTGGCCCAAATCCCATCTCTCTCTCTCTCTCTCCTTTTTTTCTTCCAAGCACATAAGTCTGTCCTGGAAGGATGCCAACTTTTCAGAGCACTAAGGCGAGTGCTGTTTCTTCAGAGTTTTTTTTTTTTTTTTTTTTTTTTATCTCCCTTTTAAAAGGAAGGCCACTCTATCACCTCTGGAGCAGGATTACTGGCAATCAGTGATGGAGCTGTGGTCTGAGGTCAGTGTTCTGGCGTTGTGTGCTAAGCCAGTGAGGTGAAGCCCTCTTGTATCTTCTTCTCCAACAAACACGAATGGTAATTGTAAATCTCCTATCTTCGTTGCCTCTGTGGGTTTTGTGTCAGGGTAGGCTGGAGGCAAGGCAAAATGTAGTCAGCACACACCTACCACCTCCGAGCAGCAGAGGCCGGAGGAAGGAGCTAAGAGGCCAATGGAGAAGAAAGTTTTCCCTGGGTCAGAGGAGTATATACCATTTAACTCTACTGGGAAGGATTAAATGAGT
>JADRCD010205971.1:0-20996 GCA_019843815.1 Montemys delectorum | reverse complement strand
AGAGAGAGAGAGAGAGAGAGAGAGAGAGAGAGACAGAGAGAGAGACAGAGACAGAGACAGAGACAGAGACAGAGAGAGACAGAGAGATTTAAAAAAAAAAAATCTGGGGCTGGAGAGATAGCTCAGCGGTTAAGAGCACTGACTGCTTTTCCAGAGGTCCTGAGTTCAATTCCCAGCAACCACATGGTGGCTCACAACCACCTGTAATGGGATCTGATGCCCTCTTCTGGTGTGTCTAAAGACAGTGATGTACTCACATAAAATAAATAAATCTTTAAAAAAAAAATCTGTGTTTGAATCCTGATCAAATACTAAGTAGCTACGACAACAGGCAGTTTAGTTAGCCTGTCCATACCTTTATTTTCTCATTTGTAACACAGAACTCTTCACAAGGTATTTGTCTCAATGCTTTCTAAAGAAGTGGTGCCTATGGAATCTTAGGCACAGTACTGGGCATGTTGGTAGCTCCATGACTTTCTTCCTCGTGACCACTAGGATCTTCAGCTACAGCTAAGTGTGAGTTAGCCTCTGGGCTGATGGAGTCAGTGACCAAAGCACCGTCCCATTTGCAGCCTGCCTTGTTTGTCTTCTCACTTGGAAGCTTTCTCTCCTTCAGCATTGCATTCTGGAAGGACTGGGCGTTCTTCCACACAGTGACAGACATGCGAATCTCGCCCAGAAATAACAGTGAAAATGCCTGACTCTGCAGTTTGAAGGAATTCTCCAGGTAGTCATTAGGCATGAACTCAAGGCAGAGCCCTAGGGAAGGCTGCCCCCACCCCCAAGACAGGAGGGCCATCAGATGTGGGCCTGTCTCTGCAAGGGAGACTCAGCTCTCCTGAGCCCTTAAAGGACGGGAGAATGCTGGGCAAACATTAGAAAGGTTCTCTGTTACTCCTTTCCAAACTGTAAAATGATATTTGGGCCTTTTAAATGACTTAGGAATTTTTCTGAAATTAAGGACTATGGATTTGATGGAGGTCTTCGGGGGATTAAAGTTTTTCTTCTCTTTGAAGCATTTCAAACAACTTTAATCTTCTCTTAGAGTGCAGCTCAATTCGCCACGGCACTCCTAACGTACTGTTGCCTTCTGCACAGCACTGATACTTTTGCATCTTGTTTTAAATGCATTTGCAGAAATATTCAGGGTACGAGAAAAAGTTAAAGCTGCTCATGTGAAGCCCAAGATTGCATAGAGAGAAGGCCTGGCTTCTGAAATGCTTAAAAGGCATTTAAGATTTTGTTTGTTTGCAGTATAAGAAAAATTCAACAAGCAGTGGAGAGACAGTTCAGTGGTTAGTGGTGTGTATGTTCTAACATGCAAGGTCAGTTCCTGGCATTCACATAAGGTGGCTCACCTGCTTGTAACTCCAGCTCCAGGGCAATCTCACACCCTCGTCTGGGCTTCAAGAGCGCTGCATTCATGTGTGCAAATTCTCTTTCTCTCTATCTCTCTGTGTCTGTCTGTCTGTCTGTCTCTCTCTCTCTCTCTCTCACACACACACACACACACAGAGCAGAGAAGAACCAGAGTTTGGACAGGATCATGAAATACCCAAAACAGATGGGCTCCCTGCTCCCATCCTTTGAACCCTCTAGGACAAATGCTCTACAGTCCTTGTGATAACTTAGAGGCACTAGGGGGAGAAAGATTGAGCTAAGTTCAGCCTGGCATCCTATTTCCATGTTCGTCCATTTATACCACATCAGCAGTGGCAGCCATTCCTAGTTATTTTGAGTCTACAGTGTTGTCTGATTGAATCTTCATCAAGCCAGAACCTAAAACCTATGTGGATCTTCCCTTGTCATATCCACAGAACATAGCAGCAGGATGTTCAGAATGATTCTAAGAACACAGTTATCTGCAGGGAGGTGATCTGCAAGTCTCTGACAGATAGGAATAATATGGTTTGGGGCAGTGTGGCTCATATGGTAGAGAACTGGACTGTGATCTGGACCATCAGCCATGGACCTTCATTACTGCATCTCTGTGCTTGGCTTCGAGGTGAATGGAACCACACTGTATCCAAACATTTGAGTGGCTACCCTGTCTTTGTATACTATTCCCAGTCCAGTCCCATTCATGTGAATCATACCTTAGCCCTTCATCTCTTTTTATCCCAGACTGTCTAGTGGTATAGGCACAGCACATTTCATCAGTCCAATTGTTAGTGGAGACTTGGCTTTGTGAGTTTTACATGATGACAGACTCATCTGTAAAAAAGATGTGTAGCTATTCTTATTTCCACTGTAGACTATATGTGATGTATGCAAAATACTTGGTCGATCTTCCTATTGGTGAGGATGGCCTACTGAGCCCTTATTCATTTTCTTCTACCAAAGACAGTAACACAATAGAGTGAGTTTTATGAAAATGGCCTTATTGTGGCTCACACTTGTGAAGGGCTACCAGGGGGCCTCATTTGGTGATAAGCTTGCCAGCAGAATCCCAAGGTGGGTGGATGGCATTGCCTTAGCTTCTTTTCTCATTGTTGTGACAAAATACATGACAAGAAGCAGCTTAAGTGAGGAATGGTTTGTTTGCAGTTCAAGGAGATACAGCCCATCATGGTGGGGAAGGCATGTAGGAGCTGGAGGCGACTGAACACATTGTGTCTGCACCCAGGGAAGCAGAGGGCGAACAGGAAGTGAAGATGGATTCTAGAAGCTCAGGCCTGCTGTCAGAAACCCATTAACAGGCTCCGCCTCCTAAAAGATTGTGCAATCTTTCCTAATCGAGCCAAGTGTTCAAATGTAATGGCTATAGGGAACATTTCACATCAAACCACAGCACTTTCATATTCCTAAAAAGCAGTGTACTATAAAATCATGAGGACAGTCAACAGGGCCTTCACCATAGGTCAGGTAAAACAGTTCTCAGAGTTACAGAAATCATCTTTGTGGTCTTTAAAAGCAACTTTAAGTGGCTATTTTTATTTATTTTATGCCCATTTTAAAGATGAGGAAACTAAAATCAAAGTCAAACAGATAGTCAAAAGGGAGCCAGGCTGTGAGCATAGGAAAGCTGGCGGATCTATGTTTGGAGGACTTGACTGGTAAATCCTGTTCCTGCTAGTGAGGGTGATTGTTGGGTGACAAAACTTTTTCCTGGGAAGATGCAACACAAGTCTATTCATCCCAGATACTGATTCCATGACAGACCAAAGCACAGAGAGCACCCAAGTCCAACTTGGTCAACCAGTGAGTTTTATTGGGGTTACTTACAGGAGTGTAGATTAGGAGCAGAAATGACTCACAGACAGTTGCATCAATAAAGCCCACCCCAGCATGATTGACAGCTCACAAAGCCGGGGACCCGCTGTACAGCCTGCAGGCAGCTCAAACAGAGTGAAGAATGTGCTTTTTTTTTTTAGACAAAGCCTCTTCCAAATAGCTAAGGGGGTTTCTACTTCTTCCAGTCAGTCTGTCTGGTCTCAGCCTCCTTTGCCACTCAGTGAGTCTCAGAGAGGCTCTCTATCTACTTCATTGTTTAATCTGGCAGGGTGGGGCCTAGTGAATCTGGTCAGTTTCAGGGACTTCCTGAAGCTATTTTGAATTGTTTACCTTCTGGTTTAAGGAGTTTCCCTGAAGGATGGAATATTTCAATCTTGAGGAAAGTGTTACACAACAGAGATATAATTTCAAACTGGATCCTGAAACTCTACAAGCTGCTTTCCTGAATCTGTTTTCACTTGTGAGAATGCTAAGTATCAAACATGATGGCTCCAGGAGGTTCTTGGCATACCATAAAGACTCCTTAGGTTGCAGGTTGCTGACAGTCAGCATGGTCTACCTGTGCCAGTAGAGAGAGAAAATCATGGTTATTTGATGAGTTCTTGATTCTGGACTTGGGTACAAACATAGAGAAGAGAGACACTCAAGGTAGAGTTCATATCTCAAAAAAAAAAAAAAAAAAAAAAAAAGCCTTAGAAAAAATGGCTTTGGGAATGATATTTAGTGCTTTCCAGGGATAGGCCAAGCCTGTGGGTAAGAAGTCACTGACTTTGCTCTGATCCTGTAGACATAGAACTAGTCTCCCCAAACCATCCACTCTGCCTGGCTTCTGAGTCCTTGATGAGCTGTGTGGATACAGATCCTGTGCATTCCAGATCAGGACCCATCTGATGAAGCAGCTTTACTTCAGCTGACATAGAGTAGTGGGAGACTGAGACCCAAGGAATTCAAATGAGCATATATACCAGCCTTGGGGGAAATGGTGAGGAAGCTACAGGTCTCAAGGTTGGGCTGAAGAGAGTTAATTAAACTATTTCCTTATAAAAGAGGCTGTAAAAGAAGAGAGGAAAGTAAAATGTTATGAAATACAAAATTTATACATTTCCAGTGTGGAATATTATTTTTTCATAAAGAATGAATGGTCTACGGCTGTGAGCTACAGAACTGATAAGTCTTAAAAACAATATACTCAGTGAAAAAAAAAACCAGACACAAATGGAGAGATAGTAAGCAGATTTGTGATCGGCAGGGCCTAGGACAGTGGTTCTCAACCTTCTTAATGCTGTGACCCTTTAATACAGTTCCTCATGTTGTAGTGATCTCCCCAACCATAAAACTATTTTTGTTGTTACTTTGTAACTGTAATTTTGCTACCATTATCAATAATCATAATGTAAATATCTGTGTTTTCTGATGGTTTTAGGTAACTCCCAAAAGAGGTCACAACCCACAGGTTAGACACAAAGGAGAATGAACAGAGCTTGGAAATGGGTTCAGGGTTTGCTTCAGTATGGTGAAAGTGTTCTGGAATAATACAGTGATGAGGATGCAAATATGGGTAAAGGGGCTTGCTGCCAAGACTGAGGATCTGAGTTCAATCCCAGGCATTTACATGAAAGGACAGACTCCATTTCTACAAGTTCTCTGACCTCTGCAAAAGCATACACACAATCATAATAAAAAAAATGTAAAGCAGTGGTTTATGTTATGTCAAGTATGTCTTGGGGAGAGGATCAAAACCAGAAATTAAGCAATAACTTTCAATATCCTAAAACAAATGCCCAAAAGTTCTGAATTTGAAAAAAATAGCTATTTTATATTTTTCTCCATCTTCTATAGTTTTCTATACAGCATAAATTGTTCTTTCAAAAGGCTTTTTGTTTGAAAAGCATGAGCCACTCACAGGAAGCTGCAAAGATAGTAGGCCAGGTCCTAGTACCGGGTTTCCCCTCAGTGGTTATAATCTTACATTACTGTGTCCAAATGGAATCCAGGAAGTTGACATTGATACAATCAGTGTTTGCTGTTCTAACCCTGAGAGACTTGTTAGTATTGACACAAAAATCACAGCCATCTCTTCCCCAAGAAGCTCTCTTTCCTGCTGGTCTTTAATTCACACCTCTACCTACCAATTGTAACCAATGGCAACCACTCAACTTCTCCCTCTCTGCCATGTTGCCATATGTAGGCTGTTTATAACTAGGTAGATAGAATCATAAAGTATTTGACTGTGAGATCTGCTGTTTCCAGTCAGCAGGATGTCCTGTTGCTATTAACACTGGTGGGTAGATGTTTGTGTAGATTATAAGCTTTCTTTACTCTGAGCTAAAAGACAAGAACTATGATTGCAGATTGCAGTCATATCATGGATAGGGTATACTCTTAGTTTTTAAGAGAGTACCAAACTAGCTTTGGAGAAGATGGACCATTTAAGGTAGTGGTCCTAACTTTCCTCATGTTGTGACCCTTTACTACAGTTCCTCATGTTGTGGTAACCCCCAACCATATAGTTATTTTTGTTGCTGCTTCATAACTGTAATTTTGCTGCCATTATGAATTGTAATGTAAATATTTGTGGTTTCTGATGGTCTTAGGAGACCCCAGTAAAAGGATCATTCAGCACTCCAGAGGGGTCCTGACCCATGGATTGAGAATCACTGATTTAGGGTCTCACCAGCAACACAGCCATGATCCAGTTCTGCCTGTTCTCAGCATGACATGATCTTGCTGGGTACCCTACACTGGCTTGGGAGTCTCAATCCTCCTGTCTCAGCCTACCTACAACTAGACACCCCTACATTTTTGCTTCCACTGTTCCAACAAGCTTTTCATTGGCTTAGTTTTTATTTTGTATTTTTTCTCCTTCTAACTTTATTGTTTGCAATATCAAAATTTGAGAATTACATAAACATGAAATAGACTTTAGTCTTAGTCAGCATGTATGGCTTGCAGAGATTCCCCCAGTAGATCATCTCTTCATCTGCTCCTTTCAGCAAAGACTTTCTTGGAAGAATTTTGAAAAAAATATTTTTTTGTGAAATTTATTTTACCAATTGTTCCTTCTGTATGTGTGAGTTATGCTTTTGATATTGTCTAAGAACTCCCTTCTCCAAACTTAGATCCTGCAGATTTTCTATGACATTTTCTTTTAAAGGCTTTATACTTGGGCCAGGCAGTGGAGATACATGCCTTTAATATCAGCACTTGAGAGGCAGATGCAGGCAGATCTCCATGAGTTTGAGGCTAGTCTGATCTAAAGAGAGAGTTCTGGGACAGCTGGACTGCACAAGAAAACCTTGTCTCGAAAATAAAAAAAGTATTTATAGTCTTTATTGTGTGGATGGAGGGAGGGTATGCATGCCACAACAACTACATGGAAATCAGAGGACAGCTTTGGGCAACCAGTTCTCTCCTTCCACCGTGTGGGTTCCGGGGATGGCGCTTATGTTGCCCAGCTTGTGCTATAAATGTCTTTACCATCTGAGCCATCTCACCGGCCCCTATCAATTACTTTTTGAGGAAGCACTTTTTTTCTCTCTTCCTGAATATACAAGAGATGTGTGCACACTGCCGATCATTTGGAACATGAAAAGAAGTTTAAGGGGAAATTAAAATGTCCAGGCAACAGCCTCCTGAAGCGTGTTTTGGTATTAGACTTCAATTTTAATAAAAATGTGACCTCTTTTTACAACAGACAACTGGAACCCTCCCACAGTGAATCGCACCAGGGAGAACCAGCCCAGTGCTGAAGGAGAGGTGCCTCGCTCAGTGCTGAGCTCAGCTGGGGGAGTTGCCATTCAGACAAGACCGAGAACTACTGACCCTAATGGTAAACTCCGTGTTTATGAACTGCAGCAGTTAGTCACAGACCGTAATTACCGCACCAGATAAAGGAGCTATTTAAGAGAGCAGGTTGCTATGGCCGAAAAAGAAACAGAAAAGTCTTTTTGAAAATCACCGGCTTGTAACCAAGGAGAACATCAGGTTTGAGGGCAGAATGGATTGGTGTGGGCCGCTGGCATGGAGACAGAGGCTGACCCAGCACAAAACCAGCCAGGCCTTCACTCCGTTCTGTTTAATTGCAGAGCAATCTATTAGGTTTCCTTTCTCTAGCCCTGGCCTGTGGGGCCTTCCGGCTGGTAACATCTTCACATCTGACTCACTTCTGACATCTGGGTATATGGAACTCTGCCTTGGCCCCATACCTTGGGCTGTTCGCATTCTTGGCCAGAGCTCGGCATCGTAGATGGGAGTGGTGAACTCCATTAGCCCTCTACACTTACAACAGAACAAGATGATTTCTTCTTTGTTTGTTTGCTTGTTTTGTTTGAGATGGTACCTTGCCATGTAGCCCAGTCTAGCCTTGAATTAGTGATCTTCCTGCCTTAGCTTCCTGAGTGCTGGAGTCTTAGGCATGGGTCACTAAGAATGCCTGGTTAGTAGGTTAGTGGGTCTGGGAACATGGCACAGTAGTGGAGTGCATGTGCAAAAGTTCATGGGAATCATTTCCAGTAAACAACTAAAATTAAAATCAATCAATCAATCAATCAATCAATCACGGGGCATTAGGAATCCATAGACATATCTCCCTAACTCCCATGAAGCCTTTCAGATAGATAAGTGAAACCTGGCAGAAATTCTTTTATGAAGTGAAGGAACAATTCTGTATGTTTGTGTTTGGATTTCATGTTTACACCCCTTGGAACATTATTCAAATTTCTTGGCCATGTGTTTGCAAAGAACATCTTACTTTTAGTTACTGGGTGAGAACCACGGTTACATGTTAGATATTGAAAAATCGAGCAATTCCCCTGGATGATGATGGCCATGTAAAAATTCCACAAATGTTTGGATATGAAGTTAATTATATAATGAATAGTCACAACCAGATTAATGGTCGAGAGAGCATTGGTTAACTGCAATTGTGACTTCTCATATAAAAACTTGACATTGATTGCCATGAAAAGGTGACTACATATTCCCAATTAACAATCAGCTTATCAATTGTCATGTAGAATTTGACCTTATTTTTTTTTAAAGATATTGAGAAAGAAGGATCTTTAGGTATTATCAATGGAGAAGAGTATTGTGCTATACATTTGGAATCCAGCACTCAGGAGGCTGAGGCAGGAGGATTTCCACAACTTAAGGCCAGCCTGAGCTACAAAGTTAGACTCTGTCTGAAAAAAAAAAACAGTAATTGAGTGAATGAACAAATAACCAAAATATTAGCAGTGGTAATCTGTGAGATTAAATTATGTCAAAAAAATTTCCCCAAGTTATTTACATTTTATTCCATTAAGCTTATATTTTATAATAATCAGGGAGGAGAAAACAATTCCTGACCGTGGTCTCAGGATTGTGATAGGACACACAGAACTATATAAATAGTTTATAACTTTTTTGACTCTAGTTTAATTTATAAAACTTGATGGCAGGGTAGAAGAGGTGGCTCAGCAGTTAAGAACACTTGCTGCTCTTCTAGAGGACCTCAGTGCAGTTCCCAGCACCCACCTCAGTCAGCTTCTGTAACTCCAGCTCCAAGGGATCCAATGCCTCTGCCCTCCATGGGCACCTGGATTCCTGTGCAGGTATCCACAAGCAGACACACACCTGCACATAATTTTCAAAAAATAAATTTAAAAATGACTGAAAATATTCAAAAAGACCAATGTGTGTAAGTTGAAATGTGAGAATTCTCAACTGTTAAATCCCTAGAACCCCCTCCATGTATAGCAAATTTCAGGGGTGCGGGTGTATTTTTAACACAGAAAATTCAGAATTTTCAGAGAGCAGATCAGAAAGGCTTTGCAAGAAGCGAATGAAACCCACCAGCCTATGAAACCCACCAGCCTCCTGCTGGCCAGTTCCCCATCCCCGTTATGGCATCCTCTCCTAAAGACACTCTCCAACAAGAGGAATCATTCTTTTTCCACTCTCAGCACATGGCTTCCCACAGATAGTGACCCAAGGCCAGGCATACAAATTAGTATGCTCTCCAACTCATGTGAATCAATCCGAGTTCAAGCTGTTGTTCATTTTAGCAGTGAGTGGCACAGGCAGCTGGCCCTGCTCCAGGTGCTTGCAATGTTCCTCTCTCTGTCTGTCTCTGAATCTATGTCTCTGTTTCTCTCTCTGTCTCTCTGTGTCTCTCTGTCTGTCTCTTGTCTCTCACTGTCTCTCCATCTCTGTCTCTCTGTTTCTCTCTGTCTGTCTCTTTCTGTCTCTATCTCTGTCTTTCTCTCTCCCCCCTGTGTCATTCCCTCCTCCTGTAGGATTTAATAGTTTAATAGTGACCTTCAAGAGTATAATGTGGCACAGCCGGAGAATGTATGCCTGGCAGGTATGTCCAAAAGTTCGAGCCCCAACACTAGGGGAAAAAGTGTTGGAACTTACCATCCTTGTTTTTCACCTTAACTGTCCCTAGGAGGAGCGAGATGTTGGTTAAGCTGGTGTGGCCCCTCTATTCTCCATTATAAACCTCATTCTGCTGCTGGAAGAGCTTACTGGAGGTTCACATTTAGTTTATTGATGCCTAACCTCGGCCTTCTTTCTCTTCCCGGACTGTAATCCAAAGCAGGGATGTAGGTGTTTCAGTTCACCCTTGTTTAGCAGGCTGATAGCCCACAACAGACACTTCATCTGGTCCGTGGTAAGACAGTACTATCAGTGTTCTCAAGCCCTTCATTGTGATGGACTCTAATTTATCAGTGTTTAGAGGATGACAGGTCGGGTCATTTCTTCACTCACTCTTTCATGGAGTAATCGATACATTTTCACTAAGCCCGGTGTTGGCTGGATGTAGCTGGGAACTGACCATAGTGATGACTTACTAGAGTCTTCAGTCTAGCAAGAAAGACAAAAACAGACAAATATGATTCAAGGAGGTGGGGGTGGTGATATGAGTCCCACACAGTTTTGAAGACACACAGAAAACTGTTTCACGGCAGCCACTCTGACATCCATTGCAACCCAGCCACTTCCTCCTAAACCTTCGAGTGAGGCATCTCTAGGTTTGTATAGAGAGCCTGTAGCTTGCTTGTTAAGCAGAGGGTACACAATGTGAAAACTGATGATGCAACAGAGAAGAGTCAGAAAATTAGTTTTGTATCTGCAAAGTCCACTTGTAGAAACTCACTGTTGCAGGCTGGGGAGGCAAGTCAGTGGGGAGCATGCTCATCGAGCTTGTACAAATCCCTGCATCCTCTCTCCAGCCCTGCCTAAACCAGGCAGGGTAGCTCATGTTTTGTAATACTGCTGCTCAGGAAGTGGAGGCAGGGGGATCCAGAAGTTCAAGGTCATTCTAGTCCCAATAGCAAAAGGAGACAAGCCTGGGATATGAGGCGGCCCCACTCCCACCCCAGGAAAAAGTACAATTGCTCTTTCTTCGTCCTTCCTTCTTTCTTCTCTCCCAATTTTCTTCTTTTTACACACGCAGATCAGACACAAGACACGGACAAGCAAATGTTTTCTGACTGGATGACTTCAGCAGATTAGTGCTCCTTTGAAAGTGATATTGTTACAACCAGTGCATGTTTATGTGTAACACAGACAAGTCTGGAGGGAAAGCTCAAATCCTGGCTATGTCAATTAGAAAGGTAAGAAGTTCAGCCTAGAGCTACAGACTCCAAACCTTTGGGGAATCTTGATATGGTATAAGGAGGGAATTGGAGAAAAAGAAGAGAAAGTTCTTTAAGGGTTATTTATCTCTCCCTCCCCCTTCCCCCAGGTCTCCTGGGCTTAACTCTTACTCCCTGAAAAATTTCCTTACCAACCCAGCTAGGATGGCTGTCAAGTAGGGGTACCTTGTTAATAATAGCAGTAATAAAAAAGGGGGGGAAGGTGAGGCGATTAGAAACTGTTGGTAAATCAGAGAGATACCCAGGAAGTTTCATTGTCACCAATAGAAAAACATTTATTTCAGACTCTGTCAACAGTCTCAGAGAAATGAATTAGGGGGAAGACTCTCAGTTTCCTTGAGATTTCAAAGGATATTTTAGGGAGTTTGGAAGGTGGCTCAGCTGTACAAGCATGAGAACCTGTATTCAGATCTTTGGTCCTCATATATAAAAAGGCAAGCACATGGGACACACACACCTGTAATTCCAGCACTGTACATGTGGACACAGGAGGATCCCTAAAGCTTTTTAGGCAGCCAGTTTAACCAACCAGTGAGCTCCAACCTCAGAGAGAGAGAGACTGTCTCAAAAACTAAGGTGGAAAGCAATCGAAGTCAATCTACCTCTGACTTCTGTATGTGCTTACCTCACACACAGGCACATACATAGATACCCATACATGTGCATACAATACATACATTCATAATCATAGGAATTAACTTTGATTGAATGACTCAAGATCCTTTATTGTTCTTTGTAAATGATGAAAGTAACCCATGTGTACTAGGACAAAAATCAAACAATACAGAAATACATAAAGTAAATAACTCCAAGCCTAGCCAGCCCCTTTCACACCCTACTCCTAAGAGCAATGTGGTCCAGTGACAATACAAAGCCAGCACACATGTGGCATTTGAAACAGGAAGAGAAAATAGGTGACATTAATTTTAATCACATATTTTATTTAGACTAACATATGAAAATGATCATTTCAATATGCAATGAAATTACTAGTGAGCCATACAATTAATAAGACTTGTTTGTCATCACTTGCGCTATTGTGAGTATCTACTGTGTAGTTTATACTTAGACACCTCTCTCGTTGGATGCTTAATTCTCTTTGGAAATGCTTTATTATGAATCATTAAAATGCAGTTGAAGATCAGTTCTGGCCAGGTGGTGGTGGCACATACACTTGGGAGGCAGAGACAGGAGGATCTCTGAGTTTGAAGGCAGCCTGGTCTACAAAGTGAGTTCTAAGACAGCTAAGGCTACACAGAGAGACCCTGTCTCTTGATGTTTTACAGATCCAAACATCCACATTCAAACATTTATGATAGTATTTCCATAGAACACAGCCTAAGGAAGGCCATTTCAGAGCCAAAGGGTGTGCTATTAAAAAAAAATGAAAATGAACTCCACCCTTCCCCAGCAGCTTTGTCATTCTTTATCAGACACTTGTGCCTCGAAGTATTCTCCAGCATCTGTAGATGCTCCAAATGCTTGAATCAAAGAATGTTGGGGGAAGAGGCCTTTGAGATCATCTGTTCCAGTCCTTTTATTTTAGGGGCCTGAAGCATCAAAGCCAGATGTAGGGAAGAGGGAACACAACATATTGGTGGTAAGGCTGGGATCTGAGCAGTTTCCTTGCCCTCCCTCTCTCTGTGGGTACACCAGGGGCTGTCCTTATCCTCACAGCACCCCCAGGAAGGTGACCCTCCCTCCTGTTCCCAGGCCCCCTCTGCCTACAGTACTCTATCAATATCAGTCAGCCTG
Organism: Montemys delectorum; assembly: GCA_019843815.1. Classification (NCBI taxonomy): domain Eukaryota; kingdom Metazoa; phylum Chordata; class Mammalia; order Rodentia; family Muridae; genus Montemys; species Montemys delectorum. The sequence goes on along the minus strand of JADRCD010205971.1, from coordinate 8,367 downwards.
GCAAATCAGCAAACCTTTGAGCAGAGCATCCCACACCTTCGCAGTAAGCAAGATGGGAACAGAGGCTTTTTCTTGATATTTGTATCCAGAATAGAGCACAATCAACTCAAAGGCTTGCTACAGTTTCAAAGTATGCCTTTCTGTCTCCCTTCTGCTGAGCAAGGCCAAGTCACAGACCCTGACAGACTTGCCCAGCAAGCTAAACATTTTGCCTTGAATAGAAGCCACTTTTGGAAGACAGAAGCAGAGGGTTTTCTGGGTAGGGAGCATCCACTGATTCCAGTAATTCAAGCTAGTGGGCTATAGAGAGATTAAAGGCATGAGGCATGACAGCAAGGTGGGCTATCTCTGTAAATAACTGCATGTACTTAGTCTACTGAGTGAATGACCACAAATGCTTGCACATCTCACCAACTCCTCGAAGAGCTAATTGAATGGAGAAATTATCAGAGATTTCTATTCTTGAGTCTATTGGGGGCAAATCTAGAGCTGACAACAATTTTACTACCTCTATTTCTAGAATGTTCTCCTCTTCCTCATCAGTCCCTGGTGATGTCCTATACCCTCTCAACTGGCCTACAATGAAAGGTCTCCACTTATTTCCTTTAGCTCCGCCTTACTTTCATAAGGAATATTTTAAACACCTTTTTTTTAAAAACTCCATAGATGTGGGTTTGTTTGTTTGTTTGTCTGTCTGTTTGTTTTAAAATCAACCCAGCTGGACATGGTAATGCTCACCTTCAGTCTCCACACTTGAAAGGAAGAGGCAGGCTGATCTCTGTGAGTTCAAGGTTAGTCTGGTCTACACAGTACATTCAAGATCAGTCAGAGCTACATAGTGAGGCCTTGTCTCATAAATAAGTAGGTAGATAGATTGATAACCCAGACATTTTAATTCTGCTTACTTTTCTTTTCAATATGACTTTTTGTTTATTGTTGGGGTGTGGCACAATTTGTGTGGAGGTCAGGGGACAAAACACAGGAGTTAGTTTTCTCTTTTCACCCAGTAGGAGCTGTGGATCAAACTTAGTTTGTTAGGCTTGGTGGCAAAGTAATCCATTGAGCCATCTCACAACCTCTCTACTTTTTTCTCTCATCTTAGAGTCCCTCTTTCTGTCTTATTACAAAGTTTTCACAATTCTGAGACCAACAAGCTGAAATGCAAGAGACTGAGTCTCTTGTTTTCCCATGCATGCCAGAAAGTCCTGCTTCTAACCCTCCCTGGGACCTCCTTTTAGTCCTCACTCCCTTCCCTCCCCTCCCCTTCACCCCCTCCCCTCCCTTTCCTTCCCCTTCCTTCATTTTTTCTGATGTCTTTTATCTGAAAAGAAGAAAAGATCTCATGGTAGGAAAAGACTGGAGGAAGAGAGGCAGAGCAAGGCTCTCTACCTCCTACTGGGTTAACATGGCACCATTAGGTTCCTTACTCTGTCATCCTAAGCACCTAGGCACCTGCCATCCCTTGCATGCAGTTCACTGACAGACCTCCACTTCACCTCTCAAGCTCCTCTGAAGCCTGCCCACTTCGTTACAGTTAAACAATTACATCATTCTCACTCCTCTTCTCCTGACTAGATCCTATCAACTGGTGTGTGTGTGTGTGTGTGTGTGTGTGTGTGTGTGTTCCCATACAGAGGTGTCATGTGAACACTGGTGCAGGAGAACAGCTGTGATACCATTGACCAACCACATCACACCACATGTCCTTGCTAATGCTAATGCTTCCTGTCCAATTCATCAAATCCTCACAGTTCTCTGCGGCCGCTGGAGACACACTGTGTCACTACTCTCAAATTAAAGATAGAAGCATCAAGCCGAGAGATGTCTCTGAGTTGATCAAGGGTACACAGCAATTTCAGTGACCTACTTTAGGAGACACACTTAAACGACTGGGAAAGAAAAGCTAAAGTAACTAGTCTATATTGTAATGCCAAGAGGAGTACATTCTGGTGTAACCTGCAATGTAGACCCTGGAGGATGGCAAACGAGTGACTTCTTCATTGATTGGGAATAGACATCTGCCCAGTGTGAACCACGTGGGATTAAAGGTGTGTTCCTGGTCCTGGATGGGGTGGGGACTGTCCTTGTTTTGTAGTGTTGGCATAACAAACAACCATAAAGTTAGTGGTTTAAAACAGTACAAATATAGCTTTTACTGGATATGGAGATCAGAAGTCCTAATTAGCCCTCAGGTTAGATTTAAGACATTGGCCACCCTGCGCTTCTTTCCTGATCTTTGCTGCTAGCCTTCCCAGTTCCAGGGCTGTCCTCATTTCTTGGCTTATGGCCCCTTGAAGCGACTACATCTCTCATTATGTTTATGTCCTTGTATCTCAGCCTCTGACCTTCTCTCGCTGTCATAAGGATTCTTGTGACCACATTGTGCTCACCCGGGTAACCCATGATGGCCTCCTTTCTCAATGTGTCAATGCTTTATCTCTGCAGAGTCTCCTTCGCTGTTCCAAGAAGCATATTCTCAAGTGCCAGCTAAGTATCAGGATGGGCACATCTCGGAGGAGGCTATCAAAGTGCCTACCACATGGAAGGGCCGTGTCCTTTAGCCTCGTGGGAGCCATCTGGAAATAGATCTAGCCCTGGGGGCTCAGAGATTTCTATTTTACTTTCATCTCTTTCACATCTGCACACTATATTTACATGTGCAGGGGTACAAGGCTGTCAGGATATGTGGATGTGCACATATATGTGGAGGCTGGAGGATAACCTCTTGTTTTGGTCTTCAGGTACCATGCATCTTTGAGACAGGGTCTCTCTCAGTGGTCTGGAATTTGTAGAGACTTGGCTGTCTGGCCAGAGAGCCCTAGGGCTCAGCCTGTCTCTTCCTCCCCTGTTCTGGCTACAGTGCCTGTCTTTTTAAGAACCACACAGGTTCTAGGGGTCAAACCTTTACTCTCTAAGCTGTCACCCCAGCCCCCATATGCAAATCTTTGCTGAATGAATAAATAGAAGTCACAAAATATACCAGATAACAGGGTATCTATCTTGGCCATATAAAGAGACACTGATATAATTACCATTTGAGGAGATTTTTTTTTCCTTTTTGGTTTTTTAAGACAGAGTTTCTCCTAGCTGTCCTGGAACTTGCTCTGTAGACCAGGCTGGCTCCAAACTCAAAGAGTTGACTGCCTCTGCCTCCCAAGTGCTGGGATGAAAGGTGTGCTTCTCTTGGCTCATTTTAGTTTTTTTTTAAAAAGACTTATTTATTTATTTTATGTATCTGAATACAGTCTAGCTGTCTTCAGACACACCAGAAGAGGGCATCAGGTCCCATTACAGATGGTTATGAGCCACCATGTGGTTGCTGGGAATTGAACTCAGGACCCTTGGAAGAACAGTCAGTGCTCTTAACTGCTGAGGCCTCACTCTAGCCCCTCATTTTAGTTCTAATCTTAATGGTCAATATGGGAATCAGTGGTAGAAGTGAGGTTTATGTGAAGGCACTCTGGATGCTGAAGGGATTTGGCTGTACTGGTCAGTCTTTTCTTGACTATCACAGTGTGAAACAGAAATATGAAGACTCCGCTTTTCCATAAAAGATAGTGTGGGGGAGGAGCGAGTTCCAGCTTAGCAACTGGCTCAAGCTTCCATGGTGATCCCTCTCCTCTCCCGAATGCCAAGCTTGCAGGACCCAGTCCTGACTGAGGTCAGGTTCTGTTTTAGAGGTGGGTGATGTTTCCACTTTGCTCAGGATTTAGGTTAAGATTCACAGGCCTTCCAGATGCAGGAGGGTGAACCTATATTACCTACTCTAGGTACAGGCTCCATGAGAAAGTGTTCCTTCGTCAAAACAAAACAAAACAAAACAAAACAAAAAACTATTAAAAACATTGTGAGGAAATTGTCAGTGGCCAGTTTCTGGCCTGATTAATCACTAGCCATCCACAGACTTTTCCTTCCTGGGGTCTGTTCTCATGCAAGGCCTTGTGAGGCTCACTGGGAGGCAGATTTATGAAACACGGCCCCAGCCGTTCACATTCCGTGTGGTACGATTTACACATTCTTGTGGGAGTCAGGGTGGGGAACGGCACGAACGCTAATAGCTCACACATAAACCTTTTTCCCAGCTCACATTACTGACACATTATGATATACTTTTTTATATATATATAAATGACATTTTAAGGTCATGAATGAATGCTTCCTAATTTCCATCTTTAGAGGACTACTGGTCTCAAAAGGGCAGCAAAAGGTTTCTTAGTCTATACCAGCTTCCTGGCCATAATTCTATTGGAACCATTTCAGCACATCTCCAAGAAGACAAAAGAATATTTTCCCATACATCTCACAATCTCTTTCTTCTTAAATCTCTGAGGTTTTCTGGTTGTATGGGCCCAAGTATTCATATTTTACAATAATTGTGTCTAAAGTTCTAGAATAAGGGCTGGCAAAAGTGCTCAGAGGAAAGTGTGCCCAGCAGTAAGTGTTCAAGTCCTGGATTTATATCCTTTATGGATAGTAGTGACTCCGGTCAAGTTGTCCTCTGGCCTCACAGACCCACCATGGTAGATGTGTACCCAGTTATAGACACAGACACAATAAAATAGATGTTTAAGGATGTAAAGATGGGCTGGGCAGTGTTGGTGCACGGCTTTAATCCTAGCACTTTGGAGGCAGAGGCAGGCAGATTTTTGAGTTCGAGGCCAGCCTAGTCTACAGAGTGAGTTCCAGGACAGCCAGGGGTACACAGACAAACCCTGTCTCAAAAATAGAACTGACACGCTTCCGATCTGGGATGTAAAGATAGCTTAGTGGTTAAGAGCACTCACTGGCTGCTCTTCCAGAGGACCTGGGTTCAATTCCCAGCACCCACATGGCAGCTCACACCTGTCTGATACTCCTATTGCAGGGGATCTAACACACTCACATAAGTATACAGGCAAAACACCAATGTACATAAAAATAAAATAAATGTTAAAAAAATAAAAAATTGAAAATTGTTTAATTAAAAAAATAATGGTCGAGTAGACCATCTTGCCTGGACAGGACCTCCCCCCAACACACAGGGTGTTGGCTTCTTGGCAGGAGGCAGATGGTCCTAAGTCTCTGCCTTAATATTTTTTCTGATCTAAGTGGTCTGTCAGAGTCTGTCTTTGTTCCATTTGTCAAAACACCATTGTTCTCTCCCCACTGTGGTGGTTTCGTTTCCATTGCGTGGAGTATCAGAAGTGAAGGCAGCAGCAGGAGATGGGAGCAGGGCTTCTTGACTGTATGTGTGGCCCAGAGCCAGGCTTGTCTCTGGTGGTTAGCGGACTGTGGAAATCATAGCCTGCCAACCAACTCTGGCTCCATTACAAGGTTACAACTCACAAAGAGTCTCTGTCACCAGTTACTCTGTGCCAGGGCCACAGTGCACTGGATGGCGAGTCCCAGAAGAGGGCAACCTTTCCTCCCAGATCTGCTATCTTCATGGGCAACAATAAGCTCATCAGGAAAAAGGCACACCATTCTGCTAACAGAAGTATCTTATAGGCCTGTGTGTGTGTGTTCAAGAGATTGTGATTTCCCACTGTTATGAAAACACACCCACTGTTCAAAGTTAACCTGGGACCTTATTTTCATAGGGAGACAGAATAACTGGGGCATTTTAACTCCTGAGGAGAAATAAACTTTGGATGATCCTTCAGCTGTGAATTGTTTTATATTTGTCTTTAACATTATTTGCTCCAAAATGAAATTTTAAGATGGAACTTAAAATGTCATAGCTATGTTGGGTGTTGTGGGACAGGCTTATAATTCCTATTCTTGGGTGATTGCTATGTTAGATTGAGTCAAATACTGCGTAAGAGAAAGGGGATTGCTTGTACAATTGGTGATTCTTTTTTCTGGTTGTCATTTAAAACTTTGGTTGGGATCATTCATTAAATATGTGAATATCTTTGAAAATAATCATGAGAATTCAGTTTGGCCATTTGGGGGGGATTCCTGAAGAGAGGGTCTTATCAACTTCCTGAGAGAAAATACTAGCTTCCTTTGTGGGCTTGATACAAAGGATAGCTTTAGATTTCTGAAACCCAACAATAGATTCAGAAGCACAAAGAACAACTTCTTCAAAGCCAGAGTAAAAATAACTGCTGTTCTGTAATAATCAAAACAGTTAGGCACCAGTGAAGAGAAGGCTAAACTCATTTTGAGACATGAAAATTCTAAATCCATATCCCCCTTCTTGGTGATTTTCTGGCCCCAGACACTCATCTGCATGAACTGTGTTGATGGGACCCAGACTTCTATTTCCAAGAGTCTGGCCAATGGTAAATACTGGCTGAACACGTTCAGTGCCATTACTAAGGGGGAGGAAGAAAAATCTGCCCCCTGTGCTCCTTGAGGAGGTCAGCCTTCCGTGCAGATGGACCTCTCCACTTTCCCTAGTGACTTCACTTGCTGTCTGGGTTCTGGACATTTCTCTCTCCTCTTGTCTCCCAGTCACCGGATGGGGGGACAGGCTCCCTGTTGACCAGAGCCTGGAAATGCAGCACCCCTGTTAGTTTTACTTAGTTTTATCCACATTTTAACAATTAGACTGTGCTCTCTCTCAGTGGCTCTACTTGAGTTTATTTCTGTCTCTTGCAGGTCCCTAACCCACATGGATGACTGAAGGACCAATGGATGGCTTCACTTACTTCTAGAATGGCACAGTGGTTAGAATTACTTTAGACTCAAGGCGGGCAATGGTGGTACACATCTTTAATCCCAGCTCTTGGGAGGCAGAGGCAGGCGGATTTCTGAGTTCAAGGCCAGCATGGTCTACAGAGTGAGTTCCAGGACAGGACAACCAGGGGCTATACAGAGAAACCCTATCTCAGAAAAAAAAAAAAGAAAAAAAAAGAATTACTTTAGACTCACATGCTCCTGGGCTCTGCCACATCCCAGCTGCAAATCCCAGTTTGCACTGATGACAAGGTCTCTGTGTCTCATATGTTAAAAATAGGAGACTTAGTTGTGTGACCGAATGACTGATTGATTGTCATGTACACTACCACAGAGCCACATGCCTAGTCAAAGACAGGGTTTGTTTTTATGACTTAATTTTTTTCTCATGTGCAGTGTGTTGGCATGTGTGCGTAGGTACATGCATGTGGGGGTGTGTACATATGTGTACATATGCACAGACAGACCAGAGGCTGACATCAGGAGTCTTTCTCAGTCGCTCTCCAGCCTGCTCCTTGAGGCAGAGTCTCTCAGTTGAACAAGTCACCAATATAGCTAATCTGGCTAGCCAGCTTGCCATAAGTATCTCCTGGCTCTGCCTTCCAAGTGCTGGAATTACAAGTGGACGCCAGCTCCCATCCAGCATTTCCATGGACTCTGGAAATACAAACTCTAGTTTTCATGATTGTGTGGCAAGTGCTTTAATCACAGAGCCATCTTCCCAGCCCCATTTTTATGACTTTTTACTTGGCATTTCTATGAGGATCACACGGTATAATCTTAGAAAGCATGTTGTGCAGGGGCTGTCACTTAGCAAGTGCTCTATAAAAAGTAGTTATTGTTATTTCCTATGATTATCTCTGTGTTATTGTCAGCCTGCTCTGCAATGGGACTAAGAGACCGGAATAAAGCCCCAAAGCATTATTTATACTTCTTAAAGGTTCAGAAGGGAGCTTCAACGAGGGGAAGCTTTAGTGGTGTCTCTGCAATATACCTCTGGGTGAGAATGGTGTTCATGCTCCCAGGGTTGAACCCTGGTAGGCAGGGCAGGCAGCCTCTGACAGCTGGCTTTGTGTTCTGCCCACAGATCTTAAAAGGAACAGAACCAAGACCTATGTTTTAGAGGCTGGGAGATTCCCAAGTATCTGACCCGCTATCCTTTGGAAAGAGAAGGTTATAGAGTTGGAAATACAACAACAACAACAACAACAACAACAACAACAACAACAACACCAAAACAAACCACCATAGGATTCCTAAAGGAACAGATTCCTTTTGTATGTGTGTGTGATTCTCACACAGCGCATTGAAATTGTTCTTCATTGTAATCAGCAACATAATAACAACAACAAAAAATTATTTGAAGGATGCCGAATGGGGAATGTTAGAATTTAGTCCAAATAGAAAGTGAGGAGCCTGACCAGTGCAAACTGTATGGAAGACACATTGTGCGACAGAGCAATGGAATTCCACTCTGGGTTGCTAGTCTGTGATCTGGCTGGCTCACAGTAGGGTAAATGATGCCAGAGGCTGCTGCTGGTGTGCACCCCTTAGTCATCCCCACCTCTATCCTTTAGTAACTCTGACTTCTGAATATTCTCTCCAATGCAACAACTGCTGCTCTGCCCACCCTCTACGGAGAGAGCATAACCCCCTTCTTAAAATGGCAGTTTGTGAGAAGCCAAGAGAATGGATGAGAGCCTC
>JADRCD010205969.1:23018-41153 GCA_019843815.1 Montemys delectorum | reverse complement strand
TTTTTTTGGAGAAAATAAGAGTAATAAGAGATATGGGAACTTCTTCAGCTAGACATCATACATGATTTTCTGTCCTCACAATGACACCATGATATAGATATTTGTCTAACTGTATAGATGAGGCCTATGAATCTTGGAGAGCTGTGATTTCCCATAACTCCTCAGCTCAATTGAGTGACCCCAAACATTGTCTGAATGCCACACAACTTCCATTGTGACCATGGCTTAGAAGCTGAGTGTCAGTTCATCTCTTGGAGTAGCAAGGGTGGTGCTGTCAGATCACCCCACTTCTGCCTGGGCACCCTGAGGATGACCGCCTTGTACTGAATGGCTAAAACCTAACCAGGCTCTACCATTCACTAGCTCTGTGACCTGGCACCCACCTCTCCCTGCAGAGTTCTCTCGTCTGCAACAAGGGATGCCTTTGTTGCTACTTCATGGGTGGATAGAAGTTAAGTTCACGACAGGAAAGTGGCAGGGTTCCAGGAAGACAATATCCAATACGAACCTTGAGCAAGATTCTGTCATTGTTCATGGAAAAGGCCAGCTTCCTCTGCTTCTGTTTCACGAATGCTTTGTTCAAGTTCACTGATTATATACAGTCTTGTGTGTTCCTCATGAAACAGTTTTGAAATATGCTATTGTTTGTGACATTCAACTAACACATCATTAATATTAAAATAGCACATGGTGAGGTTGGGGAGAGGCCCAGTTGGTAAAGTGCTTGCTGTCCAAGCATGAGACCTGAGTTCAGATCCCCAGAAATGCCCATACAATGCCCCAGTGATAGCCCCAGTAGAATAGGAAGTAGCAGAAAGTAGACTAGGAAAACAGAGAATGGAGGATCACTGGGTCTCACTGCCGGCAGCTTACTTGAGTCAGTGAGCTCCATGTGCAGTGAGAGATTCTGTTTCAGAAATTAATGTTGCAGGACTGGTGAGATGGCTCAGCGGGTAAGAGCACCAACTGCTCTTCTGAAGGTCTTGAGTTCAAATCCCAGCAACAACATGGTGGCTTACAACCACCCGTAATGAGATCTGACGCCCTCTTCTGGTGTGTCAGAAGACAGCTACAGTGTACTTATGTATAATAATAAATTCATCTTTGGGCCAGAGCAAGCAGGGACTGAGTGAGAGGAGTTGACCAGAGCAAGCAGAGATCCTAAAATTCAATTCCCAACTACTACATGAAGGCTCACAACCATCTGTACAACTACAGTATATGCACATACATAAAATAAATAAATAAATCTAAAAAAATTAAGGTTGCAAACAAATGAAGAAGACTCCCAGCCATGTCAAACTCTGGCTTCTACACATATACATACATGTACAAACACATTTACACACTACACACACATACACACACACATACCTACAACCAATATGGTAAACTAGGGTGTTTGTAAACAATGAATAAGAATGTTAAGAAGATATTAAAGCCCATCTGTACCACAGGTGTAACCACAGAAGTAGCCAGATCAACACTGATGTGTACCTCTGCTTGACTGTCTTTGTTCTGTAACATACACACACACAAACACACACACATATACACACACACACCACCACCACCACCACCACCAGCAGCAGCAGTAGCACCACCACTAGCACCAGCACTACCACACACCATCACTACTACCTCCATCACCACACCATCACCACTACCTCAATCACCACCACACACTATCACCACTACCTCCATCACCACCACACACCATCACCACTACCTCCATCACCACCACCACCACTGCTACACATGACATACCTTCTCGTCCTAAGACTTTCATGTGGGTCCCCGTTACTTTAATGTCTCCAGTCATGCTGCTGCATGGTCTTTCAGAAACTCGGTCTTCATGAACCCCAGATGCAGAGTACAGCAGTGACTGCACTGTCTTACTGGCTCTTAGGGATGATTTCTTCCCAAACAGTGCGTACCTTTGCCCTTATTTTAGAGTGAAATTCAGACTCTTGATGTCTGGGCATCTTAGCTGTATTTGGTACCAGGCCATGGCTCAGACCATCTTCCAGAAGGATCCTGGAATCTTTGCCTGCTCATATATCAGTTAAAGGAAACAACTGGTAGGCTTGAGAGGCGGGCAGTTATCTTTCTGATGATGATGCCAGCAGACTTCCGGGGTGTGCAAGGTAGAGGAGAGAGACCTGCTTTCTATTTTGTTAGAATCTATTAAAGATGTGTCCTAAAAGTCAGCACTGAAAACTTTTAACCTTTAACATGAATGCTAGACTCAGGATTATACCTTCCATTGATAATTTAATATCTAGAACCATGTTTTGGTTATTACCACGGATAACACTGGACAAAACAGAATTTCTATTCCTTAACTAAATTGTGGAAAATAGACACAGGAACAGGTTTCCTCTGATGTCACAAAGAATGCCTGTCTTAAACCAACACCTTATCCCAATTAAACCCAGGCACCAAGCTGTTTACCATCTCAGTGTTCATGACTTTAGTTGTTTGAATGTTTATTTTCCCAGACATTGTGTTAAGCTCTTTACACACATTATTCTTAATTTTTAAAAATGACTTGATAAGATAGGTATTTTGAGTATTTCATCTGTGGTATCATGACCAATAGTGGCCCAGCCATTCTGGTAGTTGGCATCTATTTGAGCAGCTATTTGGAACTGTTTGACTGCAAAACCATTTGGTCTTCCTCTTAGCCCTTTGTCAGCTATTGTTACTAAAATGTACTCATAGAGAGGAGCTAGAGAGCCGAACAGAGTAGGGGTTGGGGGAGGGGATTGATCGATCCTAGGGCGATTGCTCCATAGGATGGACATGCATTGGCCAACACAACATTTGTGTAAAACCATCTCATTGTCTTTGTCTTGTATCCCTTATCTGTCTAAAGACAGGAATGGATCTTCAGAATTATCCCCGTTTCTGTCTTGTCCCCTTGGGGCAACTTTTACTTTCTGAAAGTTGGATCACACTTGACAATTTTGTTTTCCTAAAATAAACTTCAATGGTTATCATTTTGCTATGCCAGGTATTGACCTTCAGTTGCCACATTCCTCCTGCTCTGAGCTGGAAGTGACTGGCTCAGAGAAGCAGAGGACCTTTCCAGGTTTGCAAATGATGGTCAAGATCAATTTACTCTAATGTTTCCTTTATTCACAGGCACTGAGGTTGTTGGCTTAAAGTGCTGAAACTAATGTTGCATGGAGCATAGCAGGCGATAAATGTTAAGTCTCCAGAATCCTAGACACTTAATATCTACTGGGTTAATCAAAGTGAAAGTAACTTCTTCTCATAGAATTTCTCAGTGTGTGTATAATGGGCATTGGCAGTTTAATAAAGAAGGTCGATGCTCAGCTTTTCCTAACACATTTCCCCTGGAGCCCTTTATCCTGGGGACTTGTAAGGGATGATGACTCTGGAGAACTTGCTGTAGAATGCTCTGACCCACCCGTTCACTTTGCTATAGACAACCCTGACCTCCAGCTTTGGAACTCAATAGAAGCTGCAAGTTTCAGCCGCTATTTCAGAAACACGTGTATCTAATATGAAGCAGGTTATAAAGAGCTTGTCAGGGCATCACTGGCAATGCTACATCAGAGTCACAAACCCAGTAAGGGCTCCAGTGAGGGATGTTCCCATATACTTCCCAGTGTGTGCACTCAAGATCATGACCGTCCTCGAAGCCTTGTGAACATAATGGAGGGGCTGATTTTAGATTTTATCAGTATTAGCAGATTTCAGGAGCTCTGAGTAGAATGGCTCAAACGTGCTGTTTAGCCTATGGGATAACTGTCACATGACTTCCTAGTTTCTCTAGGAAAAAACAGTGATAACCCTTAGAAAAGTTGCAGTGTGGCCTCAGTGGCCATTCCTTCTGTCCTCACAGGAGCTCGATACACACTTTATCCCAATCGTCCCACTGAAGCATATCTTTATAGACCACTGTGTCCCATAAGCCCCCAGGAAGGACTGAACCAAGAAGAGTGAACACAGCATAAGGTATTCCAAAGAACAATGAGCAGTGTCTGCAAAGCTGTTCCAAGGGTTATCTCTTCTTTCCTTTTTTCCTCTTTTCTTTCTTTCTTCTTTTCTTTTCTCTTCTTTTTTCTGTTTCTTTTCTTCTTCCCCTCCCCTTTCCTCTTCCCTTCCCTCTCCTCCTCCTTCCTCACTCTCCTCCTCTTCCTCCTCTTTGTAATGCAAACACCAAAGCTCTCTTCCTTTGAGTCCATCAGAGAAACGCACAGGAAAGAAGGACCAAATATGAAGCTTATATAAGAGACCATCCTCTGCAGCACGCCGTGTAAACATTGCTCACACTCTGAGTAACTCCTTAGCTAAGTTGTGCTCACAGCGTGAAAGAACATTATAAACATAAAGAAATCTTACAAAACAGGCTCCCTTTTCCTGTGGAGAAGCAAATGCTAAATCATGCTTGAAAATCTGAGTCATTTTAAAATCTGTAGCAATGGCTATTGAGCTTAAGGTGTAGCAGGAAAGGCCTCTCCTCCTCTAGTCCAGGTTAGTGAAATGCTTTCTATCTGAGGGGAAAAGAGAGGAGCTGTGCTCTGGGGACTGTGCTCAAGGGCTAAGCACCAGGTCCATAAAGGCTGAGACAGAAAGACTGGCAAGGGCCAGGTACAGCTCACAAAAGGCTTCTGGTCTGACTGGCAAGGGCAGAATCTGTTGCCCTTGCAGAGTTAGGGTGACAGCAAAGTGGATAACATCTACCCACTTTTCCCACTGATGGGGCAGACAGGGCAGTGGGCTCAAGCCCTCAATCATCACAAAAGTAGGCCTCCTCCTCTTTCGGGTCTTCTTCCTTGTCACCAGCTTCCTGTGTTTTCTGGTGCAGCTGTTGTCTATGCTTCACCCAGCTTGGTCTCTGCTTTCTGGGATTGCTGGTCTACCTCCTGCACCTCCAGCTTCACCAACTGGGTTTATCTTGACAGGGTGCTGACAGGGTGAATTGATAACTTTTTGACAGGGTGAATTAATTTGAAATCAAGGATGTTAAAAGAGATTCCAGAAATGTCTGGCTTATTAGAAACAGTGTAGAATAGGAAAAAAATTATTCCCATCTGTTGCTTAACATTCTCTTTCTTTACATTAGTGTTTGTTCCTGGAAAACTTGTCTAGGGATACCTGGGTGCCTCAGCCTGAGGCAACCTTATGAAGCCTAATGAGAGACTCTCAATGTCCTGTAATTCATGGGTCTTGCAGTGAGGGCTTCTGAGGGTGGGAGACTAGGCTAGTATGGGAGCAAAGCTGGAGGTCAGTGGGTATAGCTACGAGCCAGTTACTTTTGAGAGATAGCTTCATCCCAGGCACTATTGTTGGTGCCAGTTGTAGCTGTCTCTCAGGCTTTTCCCTCTACCTAGGTAACTCACCTGCTGCCAGGTGACAGGGAGACCTGAGTCCCTCCCTTAACTGCTGCAAAGCTGTGCTCATGCTTCTAACCACTGCCCAGAAGTGGAAGAACAGAAAGCCCAGACAGCCCAGGGCTGGCCCAGTTAAGTGACTGGTAGTAAGCAAAGTGTCTACCCCTCCAGGTCCTTGAGCTGCCTCCCAGGTGGGCTTTTACGGGCCAGTGTGATAGTTTTCTTCCTTGTTACTGCTTTTTGTTTTGTTTTGTTTTGTTTTTGTTTGTTTTGTTTGTTTGTTTTGTTTGTTTTTTGTTTGTTTTGTTTGTTTTTCTATCATTAATAAAATTTCTTGTCTCGGTTGACTTCCAGAAATGGCTTCAGACATACCTGGATCTGTGACCTTGCCTGTTGCCCCCATGGCAGCCACCGGACAAGTGAGAATGGCAGGAGCCATGCCTGCCCGAGGAGGAAAACGGCGATCTGGGTAAGCAGACTCAGCATTTCCAGGAACTGGACTTAGTAAAAGTTGAGCAATGCTCTTGACCTGTTAGAAAAGTATTGTTTTTCCCCCTCCAGGAGCGTAAAAGCTCAGCAGTTTGCATCCTGTTTAGATTTTGCAAGATTCCTAAATATGCACATGATTTGCTTCTAAGTGCTCTGGGTCCTGGCACCCAGCTGGGGATTTCTGTTTGCTTGCCCTTGTAGTTACTATGCCTGCCATGGAATCCTGCTGGGCCTTGCTTGTGCTAGCTCTCTGAAGAGAGGAGCCCACTCTTAACTGCCTGAACATTCTAGCCTCATTTGGCAGATCCAGCCCCAGGGACTGTAAATGATCTAACTGGGACCCCCCACCCTTCCCTCCAATGCTCATCTTTCCTAGGAATATGCAGGAATTCTTTTTAACGGGACTCAGCACCTGAAGTCCAGCCAGATGTGTTCAGTGTTGCTCAGACAATAAAGTGAATAAGTATTGTCGACTCAACTGGATCTGATTGGTCACAGACCAGTTTTGAGCAGATGAAACCAACACTGACACCTTCTTGTGCTGAATGATATCAGCATCTAAACTCAGAACCCCAAGTCAAACCAATCCAAACCCTTCAGGAAAACATAACTTGTATTTTCCAGCTCAGTATATTACTCAGCCCTGTTTCCCATTGATGCTTTTTTCATTTTCAGTGTAGTTAATAAACAAGCTATCTCATGAGGTTGCTCAGTTTCTGATCACACACTCTGCTCATGATTGCTCCTCTCCAGTGAGAACAGAGCACACCTTCCATAGCCCCAAGACTGCAGGCTGGACCCATCTTGAAATGGTCCAGCATTTTAATCCCAAGAATCTCTTCCAAACCTTCTGATTCTTAAAAAGGCACAAAGGCAGGGTCTGGAATGGAGTGGGGACAGTTGCAACAACACAGTATTTTAATGCCATCCCATGGCAAGGACTGCTGTGCCTACTGGTGTCTTTGGAAAGAAGCCTGGAAAGTGTGTGGTTACTGTGAGGATTCGGAGGGCTGAGAATCTGAGTTTGGTGTCGAGGCAGCCTCCCTTGGTCCTGCTCACTCTCCAAGGAAGTCAGTACTCTATCTGCTGGGGCTGGGTCTCCTCAGTGGGTGCCACAAATAACTGCCTAATAGAGGCTGTAGCTTGCCTCTGGGCTGCCTGCACAGCTACCTGCTAGCTGAGCCATTGTTCTCGCTAATTGTGGACAAATGCTGCAGTTTGGATTGCTAAAAGAATGTGTATAGTGTTAAAACATCTATTTTTCAATTCAAAAAATCCAAATTATTTCAAATGTTACTCCCTTAACTCACATTTTTTAGAGAGAATCCCCATTCTTCATCCTTGTCTGTCTCTAGAAGACACCAGACCAGGCTTTGCAGTGAACACTCTAGGTTGGTTCAAGTCTAGGCAAAATGCTCTACCCCTCCCCATGCTGAAGACCCATGAGGCCTCCCTGTGCTGGGGTGAGTTCCTCTGTGAGCCTCTGCTTCCTCATGGTTTGGGCTGGTAGACACCCCAGCAGTTTCCATCTTGGCCTGCAGGGTCCTGACCCAATCCTAGAGTACAAAAGATCCTGCTTTCTGCACTGCTTACGATAATTTGATCTAGGACTGAGTTCCACATCTGAAGAATTCCCCACAGTTGTCCTGTCCTGTAGCTTTAGTTCCTGTTCATTGCTGTGATACACCATGACCAAGGCAACTTAGAGAACAAGTGATCTGTTTGAGGGATAAGGATCCATCACCTCCACAGTGGGAAAGCATGGCAGCAGGCAGACAACGCCATGAAAGCAGATGAGAGCTCACATCTTAAACCACAAACAAGAAGCAGAAAGGGGACTGGGAATGGCATGTGGCCCTTGAAACCTCAAAGCTGCCCCCAGTGACACATGGCCATACCTCCTAAGCCTACTCAAAAAAGGCCACCAACAGGGGACCAAGTATGAGTCTCAAATGTATTAGACTGTGGGGAACATGGCATCTCATTCAAAGCAATACACACACACACACACACACACACACACACACACACACACATCATGTCTACCATGACACTAGAAGCCAGTATAGACCCTGGGCAGGCTTGCACTTAGGCTTGAGTTTAGTTTCACATATAGCTGAAGAAGAAGGAGCAACCTCCCAAGAAGGAAACCGAGATGAAGGTAGGTGGGCAGTGGCCTGCCACACAGTGGGACTGAGGCTCTCTGAAGGCAGATCAATGAATTGGACCTTCAGCAGGAAGCCTTTGTTTGTCATCTTTCTTGGAGTCTGTACCCTGCCTGCCCTTTCCTCCTGTAAGATGGTAGGAATCAGACCCCATGACTTAAAGATTCATCCAGGGTCTAAGAAGGAAACCGCCTCTTTTGCAGACCTGTTTCCATATTAAGTCTCGGGGCTTCCTTGCATCTGGCGTTTTTTTTTATATCTTTTAATGAAATTCTCGTATTGGCATCAAAAGGCTGATAGCTCCCATCAGAGTCTTGTGCTGTGGTTGGCATTGACTGTTGTTTGTTATCAGTGTCACCAGCTTGGTGTCTCCAACTGTTCTTCTGTTAAGATTGTGAAACATGCTTGAAGAGACTCAAAGAGGGGGACATGGAAGAAGATGGGATATGAGGGAGAAAGCCCAGCACTGGTGTGCTCTAGCCTATTCCTTTCCAGCTCTCCCTCTCTCACCTGATAGTGAAGTGTTCCAAGTGCTCATGACAGTCACTATTCCTCTCTAGTGCTTCACACCTCGTAGAGCTGGCCACACTGACCTCTTGAGGACTTTGGATCCTCCTGGACACGTGCCTGACCTAGGGCTGTGAGTCCTTCCTGGCCGGGCTGTCTTCCCACTTCATGGTCAGGACTTAACAGTGGGCCTCTCAGCAGGGTGCTGCTCTCCTCCTGGCAGCTGGGACACAGGGTGAAGGTTCAGAAGTTTTAGATTCTTTGCAAAGTAGCTCCACATGTGTGGGAGAAATGAGCTGAAGCAAATCACCTGACATACATTCTTGTTGTGACCTCCCTAAGCTCAGCAAGGGAGGGAGGCTCCCACTGGGCAAACAGGCAGAAGCAGTGCTTTTAACCTCACTGAGAAATGAGTTAATGGAGAAGCTGAAGCTAGTCATCAGGATGGGGGGGTGGAGGCTGAAGACAGTGATGGTCAGGAATGTCAGTTCCTGCTACTGCCTTGTATCCTAAGCGTCTAAAACACCATCACTGAGGGAAAATCTCAGCACATAGTAGGTAAAGTCAGGAGACTCCGGAGTTCAAGACCAGCCTGGGCTACATAGTGTGACCCTGCTTGAAAATAAAAGAGCAAGAGAAAGAAAGAGGTGGGGAACAGAAAGAGAGGAAGGGCGGGAATATCTCTGTTAGTGAGTGTTTCTGAAGTGGGAATATTTTAAGACATGTTGCCTCTGCTCTGTTCTGGGGTCCTGTGGCCAGAATCAGGATTGTTCCTGCACAGCCACTGTTGGATAACTGTACCAAAATGACCTTCCTCTTTGCTTGAAAAGTGAATGCTTTGTGCAAACTCATATTTGATGCTGCACTATTATTCTTAAACAGCACTGCTAGGGAGTCTCTCCTCACTTCTTTCTCACTTAAGTTATGCTGGGAAATGCCTATGTGAGCTTCTTGTTCAGGCTCCCTGACAGGGTCAACTGTATTTTCAGCTCACTGTCTGGAGACTCACTCGTTCATTGTGCTGAGGTTTGTTTTGTTTTTTATTTTGATTTTTAGAGTGAATACAATAGGGCTTAAAGTCACATTTTGATTTATTTTATTGTCCAGATGTTTCATAATGAGAGAGAAACATAAAATACATAAAACAAAGGATGATTTACTGTACTTCTCATAGAAGAAGAAATAAGCTCAGCTTATTGTAGTCATATTTAAAGTTGGACATGGTGGCAGAGCAAGTGTTTTGTTTTGAACTTTTTTTAGTCAGGGTCAGTGATGTGTGTGTGTGTGTGTGTGTGTGTGTGTGTGTATGTGTGTTATTGCTGAGGGGTTAGTGAAACTGTTTGAGTGGATCTAAACACTCATGTGGAGCTTCTGATTTATCTCCTAGGCTGGACCCACTTTATTTGCCTTTCCAAATTATTAACAGGATTGCTATCTAAGTGTGAGTCCATGCACACACAGGTGGCAGGTGTTTCTCTCTATGCTGCATGTATGTGCTTGCATACATACTTATGGGTGGGAAGGTACTGTTTCTCTCCATGTTACATGTGTATGATTGCACATGTTATCAGGTAGGAGTCATAGTTTCTTGGTCTTTAATTTTTCATATACAAGTCGTGACTCCAGGTTTCCAATGGACTCCAATAAACTCAGGATCTAGACCATCCTTTTGTTTTACCTGCTGATGGCCCGATCCGAAGCTTGCCTGGCAGAGCTGGACCCCTTTATTACACCACTCCGTTCTTCCTATATTCTGCAGGGTATTAGGTAAAGAAAACCCCATCAAATTGAGGGTGACCAACCATCCTGATTTATTTGAGACTGTTTCAGCACTGAAGTCCTGGAGTCCAAGAGCACCTGTCCTTGGTCACTCCAAACATCTCATTGATCTTTAGGCTTGGAGTGAGAGCCAAACTAGTCAATTATGTTTTGTAGGACTTTGATTATCATAATCCTATCAAAGGTCTTTGAGATGGCTTAGTGGTACAAGTACTTGCTGCCATGCCTGATGTCCTAAGTTACATTACTATATCCACAGGTAGAAGGAGAGAGTCTAACCTCCCAGATGTCCTCTACCTCCACGGGAAAGCACAAGAGTGCAAGAGCTCCCTCCCTCCCTCCCTCTCCCTCCCTCCCCCTCCCTCTCTCTCCCTCCCTCCCTCTCTCTTCCTCTCTCTCTCTCTCTCTCTCTCTCTCTCTCTCAATGTTATAGAAACTTTGATATCAAATTTAACTGAATGGAATTTTAAAGATAACTGAGCATTACACTCATTTATGGTTTTGATGAATCCATGCACAAATTATTTGGAATTTTGAAAACGTGGGATTTTTATGAAGGCAGAGGCGATCTTTCCCTTTGTAAGCACTAGGTGGCAGTGTGGCTCTGCAAAATGCAACTGGCCTCAGTTAAACATTTTTGGTGGTTTTTCCCACATGTAATTTCCAGGAAGGTGAGATGATAGCTTAGTAATTATACAGGATATTAATGACTTTTCTTTATTTAGAATTCCCACATTCAGCTCCATTTGTCCTATAGACAGCTCTGGCCCAGTGCTGGACTTCCAAAGCCATGCTGTGGAGAGTGGTGCATGTGGTACATGTTCATCTCTCTGGTGACACGCATGCGGTCTTCTGTCTTTCCCCTTCTTCCTGCCCATCTCCTTTTCTCTTTGTACAGAGGAATTTCTTTCATTGCAATTGCCATTTTTTTAGTGTGAGGACAGTTGGCTTTTTAAGGCCAAGGATCCAAGTGCATGAGGGATCCCATCAGGGAATTCTGGGCATGTCAAATCAGGCTGCACTGTATACAATCCAGAACAAAGACATGCAAAAGCTACCCACACTCCCTTCCTTTTGCCATATCTGATCTAGTTCCTAGATCCCTCAAGTTACTGCAAAGCCTAGAGGTCACCATGCATCTCACTGGGGCCCACCTTGGGGTGTGTGTACAAGGATGCTCCTTATGTGTAACATGACTGCCTCCTGGTGGCCTAGGTGCCCTGTGCATTTCCTGGATCATTTATTATCCAATCCCTTAGAGACTAGGTAGGATATGAAGTTCACCCTTCCTATGAGGGACCAAAAGATCTAGCCTCTGTAGCTGTGGTCTTCTGGCACATGCTCCATTCTTTGCTTGTTTATTGTTTGAGCAGAATCTCACTGTGTATTCTCCATTCTCATAATAAGCTGCTAAAACATGGAATTCCTCAGACCTAGCTGCCAGGCAACCAGCCTTCCTCCTGCTTGGATCATGAGACTATATCTCACCAAATCCTTCAGGCCTACTAAAAACAAGCGGGAAATTTTAGGGTCTGCGGATGGATGCCACACTCAAGAGCCACGCTTACTGTTGGTGTCTCATTTTCTTTCTTTCTTTTTCGTGTGTGTGTGTGTGTGTGTGTGTGTGTGTGTCTCATTTTCTTCTACAGAAACTCTGAGTACACTTGATCATGGTTAAGTTCCCCTCTGCCCTAGCATCTTCCAGCCTGTGTGTGCTGACATTAGAAGCACTTGGATTTTTAAGGAGGATCATTTGGGGTGTTAGTTATGTAAGAATTCACCAAAACATTGATGTTAACAGGGGGAGACCCAGCAGAGAAGAATCTGAAGAATAATTTTGTGAGCTTTAACAGAAAACCAGCTTGAGTGATTTTGATATCAAATGTCCATTTCCTCCTCAACAGCCTATTTGACCCTGGGTGTAAACAGACTGATGTTCTTGAATGACCTTTGCCCTGAGGTTTGTGGAGACTCACCAAGTCAAAAGTGGTATTATTGTGCTCCACTGTCCCCTGATACTACATCGTCGCCCTTTCAACTTACTGTCTTCCAAATCCCTTGAGCGATATACCATAAGATTTAGAAATTAAGTGTTGATATAGAATACATGATGTGGATGGGCCCACATACTCCAGAAATGAAGGAAGACAAGAAGTATTGATGCCTTCATACAACGTGACCTGAGTCATCCATTGGTGACTTGAGAAGCGTTATAGGAGCACACGTTGACACTTTTTGAGTATTCCCATGTCTGACCAGAGAACTAATAGTGAATGTACTGGAGACCTTTCGTTTGTGACTTTTTTCCCTTGAGACTCTAGGGATACTGTTTAGCACGGCCAAAGGTTGGAAGCATTGCATTTGCACAGTGATGTGATGGGTGAAACCCCCCTGCTTTCACAGCTCATTGTAAGTCATGGAATCTTCTGAGTGTTATAACCATTGCTGACCTGTGGCCTTGACTTTTCAGAATGGACTTCGATGATGAAGATGGTGAAGGCCCCAGTAAATTCTCAAGGTGAGTTTATTTTACCTTTCTTAAGCTCATAGCCAGCAGTCACCTGACCGTCATGAACAGGTACTTAGTGCCTTTTATCACTGAGTAAGCCATTGTCTGATCTTTGACCCTCTGGCGTATGCCTTGTTGAATGTTCGTAGTTGGCTTAGTGGCAGGCAGCTATTAGTAATCTTGATGTGTTCCAAGCCTTGCCTGTGGTACATGCTTGAAATCTCAGCCCTTGGGAGTATGAGGCAGAAAAATGGCAAATTTAAGACAAACCGCTATAGAGCAAGATTCTATCAAAAAAAAACCAAACCCTCCATGGCAAATGGGGGAGGGGGGGAAGGTATAAATAATTAGTTCTTAATCCTGTTTGCCTTTAAGTTAAACAGTGACTACTAACTTTAATGGACTCCCCTTAAAAAAAGAACTAGAGTTCAAGTATAGAGAGAATTATCAACATGAATCCTGTTTTGTTTTGTTTTGTTTTGTTTTGTTTTGTTTTTTTTAACCTATGGACAATAAGGAGAAATACAGGAAATATGGAGCCTGTCTGGGTTGGTTTCAAGATCCTGACAATCAAACGACTAAGCTGTATCAGCATCTTTGGCTGGCTCTGTGGCACTGGCCTGGGTGCAGCCAACCTTTGAGGAAGGCTCTCGGGTCAACAGTGCTGGTGGTATAAGGTAGAACCATGCTTCCAGTTTGTTCTGTTTGGGGCATTTTGGAACACATGGACGTGTGCTGAAGGAAGATATCGTTCCTCCATTCTTACCATACTTTTCATCTGTACCATCTTCTTACAGCAGGCTTGCCTTAATGCCCCCATCCCCGAGAACTCTTTCTTGGCTATTGTTGATCTTAGACACTTGTTTCTGGTGATAGCTACTTGCTACTGTATTCATACTCCATTTGTACTGACAGTCTTGGATGTTTGAAGTAATTTTGAGGAGTGTGATGTCCCTACAGCACACTAGGCTGGCTGTCTACTTTTCTGCATGAAGGTCCTTTTGGTTCTTTGTAACCATAACCAAAATGATAGCTGTAAATTAAGCAGTGTTCTCTACAAATGCAGGAGGAATGAATGTTTTGTTTCTGTCCAAGGATTTCCAGCCTTCAAATCTATAGTTAATATTTCCTCATCCCACAAACTCCGCCCACCCCCCCACCCCCAAGACCAGGCTCATCCATTTCCCAGCTTCGTCCTCAAATGAAGCATGACAGATGCAGTAAGAACACATTTTAACACATTAATGACCTTGGAATTTCCTATCAAAACAAGATATGAGCTTCAACAACTATTGATTATCAACAATTATCTCTTCCTATGCGGATATGAACCATCTTCTTGGATGTCCAGGTTTCTAAAGGTGTATCTTAGTAGCAAGGAATACTTTGTTCCTGGAAATGAGCCTCCCTCCCTCTCTCTCTCTCTCTCTCTCTCTCTCTCTCTCTCTCTCTCTCCCCTTCTCTCCTTCCCTCCATCCCTCCCTTCCTCCTTCCTGTCCCCCTCTCTCAATCTGCCAGAGCTTTTTCCTTGCCATACAGCCTCTCTGTAGAAGGAAGAATGACATTGAGTCCTGTATGTCAAAGTTCCCCTTGAGATTTCATATCACAGCATTTTAACCTCAGGAAATGGTAATGCTTGGTCTCAGAGCATAAACAGGAAGAGAAACATGGAGTGGCATTTGCTTGACATTGCGGGTCAATGTCAGTGATGAAACAATAGTCAAGATACATGGAGTTCATTGCCTTGGGCCGGACTATGAGGAAGCAGTGACCCCAACACTGTGTAATACTCTGAGCCTGCTAGTGAGTCACACATTACACAGTCAAGTTCAAACCTTTTCTTCTACCAACCACATCCTTTCCTCTGTGCCTTAAAAATAAGAGAGAGAGAGATGGAATGTGCTTCTAACATGTGCTGTTACTTACAGAGCTGAGTTCATGGGACCCCAGAGGCACTGACTTCATTATAATAGAGCATTTGAAATAATCCGTGGCTGAGGAACCTGTGGGCACATCTCAGTTGTTCAGAGTTGGGGAGACAACCAAGTACACGCCCTACCTTCCACTTAACCATCCAGGGTCTCCTGCCAGCCTTGGTAAGGTACACTCCAAGGCCTCTCCCATTTCCTGCTCCCATGCCTGCAGTCAATCCATAACAGTTCCTTCTGGCAAGGCCTTGGAGAATGTAGAGACTGTGATGCAAGCCAGTCCCATCCTTATTAGTTGATTCATAATCTGAGCAGATGCACTACCATGATCTCTGTCCCCTGATCTGAGTCTAGTGATCATTCCCAGCTTTTCTCAAGGATGATCCTGGACCCATATGTTCTGCTTAACAACATACTTCATGCCTTAACCTTGGATTTGGGAAATATGGTCCAAGTCATAGCAGCTGACTCATGCTTCTTACATGATGGCCCTATTGACGCAGAACTCAAGTGGTACAGGAGGTAGACAGGAAGCTGTATTGTGCTGCCTGATCTCACGGAGACACTGTTAGGGAGCTGGGTGTTGTGGTTGCCCAAAGGGGACAGTAACAAAGAACCCTCAGGGTGCTGGCAGTGGGCGACATGAGTTTCAAAAGAGGAGCTCTCTTTGCTCAATAGGTTCAGGGATGGAAATACAAAGCTTGGCTTCCTTTCCCAGCATGGCCTAGGGAAGCAAGCAGCCTTTGCTTGGGGGCACTCAGCTTGACTTCTGTTCCCTCTTGACTTCCATTATCAACTCGCAGCACACAGGGATAAGCTCTCTGTCTCTACAAGACTCTGATCACACACCAGAACAAAACACAAACCTTCCTAACAGACACCAGGACCTAGTGGCATCCTCAAAGGGTCAGCATCCTGACAGCGCACCCCATCTACAAGCCTGCACTCGGAGTGAGGCCCAAGCATCTCACAACGCCGGGCAGCCCACGGTGGCTTCCCACTTTAATGTCGCAGGACGTTCCTGTGTTACAGGTGACATTGGTTGCCAACAGTGGGAAGTGGCATTTCAAGTATTGTTTCCGAGTGTGGACAGCTGGCAGTCCCAAGCTATCATCAAAAGTCAATTACACGTCAGCCTCACCATGTACCTTACACTTGCAGAACCAGATCTACATCAGACACCTTCTCCGTATGTCAAGTGAGGCAGTGAGGCAATGAGAGGAACTCAGGCTTAGCACATGACTGCATGGCTCCTCTTGCTCAGTCCTGCCTTCAGTGTCTTAGATTCTGGGGTTCCTGCATGTATCCATTGAGACTTCTATTTAGGGAGTCCTCCTCATCGCATACTTTCATAACATCCTGTATAATCTTAGCCTTTAGGCCACAGGAGAATGGCACCGTGATTGTGCCAGCACCTCCTGGAGGTCATGAGGAAAGTTCTGAAGGGCCACCATTTCATAAATGTAAATCAAAATGGCTGACACTTCCCCCACACACGTGCACACACTGCTCTAAGTAAATTCACACGGCTAGCTACACTTCCTTCATTGCCCTTAATTCCTCCAGTTGTCCCCCCCCCCCCCCGGGGGAAAGCTCTAGCTCTTCTTGGCCCAGCAGAGTTGTCATTTCCTCCCGTAACCCAGCTGTCCTTGCTGCAGAGTCCTGACCCTGTTCCCACATCTGTAGAGGCAGATTACCTTACTGATGTTGCCTGGCTCCCAGCAATTATGGGTGCTCATAGATAACCACCTTCACAGGCCTAACAGATGGAGCCCGTTGTCCCTCCCCTGGGGGGAGAAGATGAACTTGGCCTGGTAAGTAGGGTCTTAAGGATGTGCCTTTCTATTTTCACAAGATAGCATTCCCTTACTTTTGTATCCTTGAGGGCTTCAAAATGAAATCTTACACATCAATGCATACCATTTGCTTCTCAGATCTTGTTGCCAGGCAACTGGCAGTTCTCAACTCTTTTAACACACTGCTAGTAGCTCACACTTCTTTCATAGAAAATGTAAGATTATTGTATCATTTCCTGCACTGGTCAGTGAGTGTGATTTCCAGCATTTAGATATTGCTGTAATTGTTTTCTTACTTTTCCTTAGTCTACACATTGAATTTATCTATGGATCCATCAGAGAACCTCACAAAGACCCCTCCCAATGTTTATAAAAAACTTGGTCCATAGCAATATGGCATTGTTGGTTACCACAGACACTATGTGAAAGCTTTAGACGTGCCTCTGTAGGTTTGGGGTCACTACTGAAGGACTTTAATGGATCACTCTTGTATTTAGAGACCTGCCAATCTGTCTACAATATAGAAATGCGAGAGGAGGCTTAGTCATGTGGTGCAGGTGGTGATAGCTGCTATGGGCATGGGCATGGAGAAGGGAGAAGAGTTAAGAGGTTTCTGCAAGAGTTTGGCTAACAGAAGTTTGTGGTGAAGGAGCTATTCGGCATGTGCTGGACTAGAGATAAGTCAGAGGAGACATTGTGTTCTTATGATTCAGAGGGGTGCTCAGTGACAGAATATGGACTGGGGAGAGGGGAGAAGAGGACCCAGAAAGAAGTGTGTGGGGCTGTTGGGACATCCCAAGGTCAGAGTGAGTCTCCAGATGGGGTGGCAGGGTCTCCTTGAGGGTTGCTCTGCACAGAGAGGAAACCTGTTTTACATGATTCCACAGGAACATGCAATGGGGTGTGGAGGGAGCTCTGGGTCCTGAATGAATCATCTTCTGCTCAGAAGTGCCTGACCTTCTTGTCTGGCCTCTCCTTACCTCATCAGCCCATGACCTCTCAGAGTATCACCTCTGAGTGGCCCCAGGAAGTATGAACTGGCAAGGTGGAGTTACACACCTCTGGGAACTCTCCCTGTTTCAGGCCTCCTGCGCAAATGTCCACCTGAAGAACATGGTCTGCACCATATGACTGGCTTTGTGGTTGTGTAAGGCAAGGAAAGGGACTGTGGCATCTCCATGGCAAGACTCCTGCCTGTGCTCAAGAGCTAGCAGTCCTCCGCTCAAATTCCCACTTACATCACTTTCCCTGGCTTGTAGATTCCCCACCCCAACCGCTTATCTTGTTGACTCTTTCTCCCCCCAACTCAGGAAGCTCTGCCCACTTCTGCCTGGGGGAGATAGACTTTCCTGACCCTGGGGAGCCTTTCCTACATATAAGAACATTACTGCTTCACTGGCATCTTTCCAGTTAATCACCTGTGGGTAGGGTTGGCCTCAGGAGTCTGCTTGCTGGTCTTAGCCTGTCTTCCTCCACTCTCCTACATGGCTCATCTACCTCTGTCAGCCACAACATCAGGGCCCAATGGCTAATTAGATTTCTCAATGTGGTCTGGCCTGTTCCCCAGCTTCCCAAGTTCCTCAGTTTCCTCTTGCA
>JADRCD010205969.1:11590-22558 GCA_019843815.1 Montemys delectorum | reverse complement strand
ACCAGTCCAGAAGGCTCACACCAGTCCAGAAGGCTCACACCAGTCCACCACAAGGACTGCTGTTTCTACAGAGGGTCTCTCAGCACACACACGGCATACTCATTGTCACACCTTTGGGCCTGATTGTCGTGTTGTCCCGCTTCCTGGAGTGTAAGGCTGATGAAAACATGCAGTATGTGGAGCAGTCTTGCCTGGGGGTCTTCTTTTCTTATTGTTGGTGTTACTTTCCTTCCCAAAGAAGCCAGAAAGCCCTCCATTCTGCAGCAGCAGCAGCAGCAGCATGAGGCACATTTTTACACTCTGTTTCATCCAAGGGATAAGGTTGGCTGTTACGCTCTTTTGAGCCTAAAGGTAATAAATAACTCGAGGCAGAAATATTCTCCCAGCCCTTCTGTGGGTTTTCCATTTTAAGGATCCCAGAAATGGAATTGGGTAATTCCTTGAAGTATTTTTTTAATTGGTTATTTGTTAATAAGCCAGGATCACACCTGTTCTGTTACTATGCTGCAGGAAATACACTGGGTGTAAAAGAAAGGCATGTTCACAACTTTATATGAAGTGAATCTGCATCATCAGTGGTCTCCTTAGTGACACAAAGAATAGTAAGGCTTGCGATTTGTTAGATACTGCAAGCCCATTGTCAGCTGAGGGTATTGCTAAAGACAAAGGCTTTTTATACAGCCCTGGCCAAGCATCTCAACCTGGCTTGGACAGCTTTTAGCCATATGAGAACACTCACATCAGTTTGTGGCTATCTAAGCTTCCAACACATCCCTACTTTATAGTAGGGTGCTAAGGATTCATAAGCTATATTGAGTGTATTGAAGGTAA
Organism: Montemys delectorum; assembly: GCA_019843815.1. Classification (NCBI taxonomy): domain Eukaryota; kingdom Metazoa; phylum Chordata; class Mammalia; order Rodentia; family Muridae; genus Montemys; species Montemys delectorum. Next base: position 21,727 of record JADRCD010205969.1, on the reverse strand, counting down.
AAGTAGCATGGGTGTGTGGGTATTCGTCATCATTGGGTGCTTTATGTATTTTGAGGTACAGTGTCCGCTGAATGGATTATCACCATCAAAGAATTAAAGGAGTATAAGTTGGAGGCTGTCTTACAGTGAGTGTTTCATGCCATGAGGGCAGTAAGCCACATGGATAAGTAGTCAGGAGCTACATTTGTAAATGTGTATCCACACATTCATGCTTAAGATCAGCTTGTACACAGAAAGCCTGCTAGAAACTTTTAATCTTCCATGCTCCCAGGTCTGAATTTTGCATGTCCCAGAAAAGTCCATAGGTATGTGTGTAATTTCGGAAGGGCCTGTACATATTTAGAGAAGGAGGCCACAGAGGTCCATGCACCCCACACATAGGCATGCCCTCACAGATATATCAGGGCTCCAGTCCACAACTACCCAAAGCACTGAACCATTATAACTTAGGTCCAGGAATTTGGCTCTCCGATTTTAACAGTGTTTTATTTTATCCCAATGTCTGCTGACCGACCCCTGGTCTGATCCTTCTCTTTTTCCCTCCCCCTGACCTCTTGCTTTCTGGGAAGAGAGAACCACAGTGAGATTGAGCGGCGCAGGCGGAACAAGATGACTCAATATATTACGGAACTCTCCGACATGGTTCCCACCTGCAGTGCACTGGCTAGGAAGCCAGACAAGCTGACCATTCTGCGCATGGCGGTCTCGCACATGAAGTCCATGAGGGGCACCGGCAACAAATCTACTGATGGCGCATACAAACCTTCCTTCCTCACTGAGCAGGTACCCCAGCGTTACTCTGCTGGTGTTGTGGCCAGTGGAAATTGGAGAGATCCTTAAGGTCACAAGCCTGAGATAAATTATGTAGGAACATAGAGTTGGGGAAGGGGTGAAGGCAAGAAATTTGGCTTCCATTCTTCATCAGGAAGTACTCTTCAAGAGTGGCAGCTCTGTCTATTCTGTGCTCTTTTAGCTTCCATAAACCTCAGTGAGGAGTAGCTTAAAACACAATGTGATGAGCATGCTGATACAGGAAGATGGCGGTGATACGATAATCCTTATGTAAGGATCGAGATAGCCATGCCATCAGAGTCACAACAGCAGTGACAGTATTGACTACAGGGTTATCACAACCAGCACTGGCAGGCATTCGTGGTCTTGGTCCAAGTCGCATCTTTCTGTTCATTTACTTTAGCTGACAAGCTACTGCTCTTCATCACTGTTTGACAGGTGAAGAAAACAAAGCTTAGAGAATTTCCCAGGGTTAGTTGCTTAGAAAAGGAACTGGAGACTGGTCTCCTAGGCTTCCCTAGAGCCATGTTTTTACACCCATGCTAACTGGGGAGAAGAAAAGCATGAGATAGCAACACATCATCAATAAATGGGTTTACATGAGCCTGGAGGCTTGTCTTCTGAATCCTTGTCTTTCACTTGGTGATCACAGTGAGCATCAGCTTTAGTTGACTTGTCTAACTAAACATAAAGCTTTGACTTCCTAGTTTCCATAGCTACCCTAAGATAAATGAGCTGATGGATTTGGTGGAAAGAGGTGAAATTACATGGTTGTCAAAGGTGTTAATTTGAAAGTACCAAGTATCTCATGTGTGGAATCTTGAGTAATGGAGTGTTTAACAAGGCAGAATGTGAGGCCAGAATGAAATTGAGAGGAAAGGACTGGGTTGTACCAGGGGCTGTGCTCAGGACAAAGGCTGTGAGGGAATCACAGACTGAGCACAAAAGAGCTCAGCACAGGGACTCTTAAGAGAGGCATGCTGTATGCAGAGGGAGAGTGGAGAAGGCATGAGGGGTCATTAGCTGTGCGGTGCAGAGCATCTGTCCATGTGACAGCAGGTGTAGAAGGACAAGGAAAATAAACCAGCGCCATTGCCCTCTGTCCTGCACAGGTGTTTTGGCAGGTAGGTGTCTTACCTACTCTGATCCCCTTTAAATCCTCCCAGGGCTCACTTCGTCCTTCATGTTGAGAGTTTCAGGAAGAAGGTAGCAGTCATGTTTGGTCTTCCATAGGGAGCCTGGTGGTGCAGGTACAGCCTTCTACCCTCATTCCCACCTCTATAAGAATGAAAAGCATGCTACCCCCCAGCCCAGTGAATGTGTTGAGGAAGGCATCCCTGTGTAGACTGTTTAGCACGGGGATGTTTCTATAATGAAGATTAATGGTGAGGCATAACCTGCTGGGAATTTAAATAGTACTAAACTAGGGTCAGTATTATAAATGTTTTCCCTGAATTTATTTAATCCTTACAAAAGGACTCTAAGCGACTACAGGAAGATTGCAGAGAGAAGGCAACTTGTGCCCTGTCCATGCTTCTCTCTTGGTCACATGCACATTTACAGAGTCCTCCTATGTGGCAAACCCTTACTTATCCCTGCACATCGGAATCTCATTTAACCCCCCAAAATATTCACTGAAAGCAAGCTTTCTGGAATATCAGAAGCCAAAGCCATTAAATACCATGCCAGAGTTGTAAAGCTAAAAGGAAGGACATGGATGGGGTCTTTTTTTACTCCCAAACCCATACTGATTCACAGGAGAAATGAGGAAAGGCCAGTTATGAACAATGTGCTCTCAGATGATGAACCTCAGGAGAGAGGGTGGGAAAAGATGAGTGAAGGCAGCTCTCCCCCATTAGACCTTTACAAACAGGGTAAAAACACATGCATAGACAAAGCCACACAGCTTCCTCCAGTGACATAGAGTTCTCTCCTCGCCCACACATCTTACCCCATTTTTCACAAGGATCTTCCTATTGGGAAGATTTTTTTCCTGAAACAGAGAATAAAAGTGCTGATGTTCTTAGAGCCACAGACACATCTGAGAGACACAGGATGCAGAAGTGCACATGGGAAATCCACAGAGCAAACCTTTTGGTTGAAAAATGCTTGTGTCATCTGCATCCACCCTGGTTTCCCAGGCTGGATGTGTTTGAATTGCTTCCCAGTCAGTGCCTGCATAATACCACAAAGTTCCTAGGCTGTGTTCCCAGAAGACCAAGGTCTTCTAGGAGCTTGGTCACCAGGACATCACTCTGACCAGAGGCTCTGGATTCTATCTTTTGCTTCCTCTCAGGTGCCCCTGACTGTTGTGTGGTAACCATTGCATGTGAAATTGCATTTGAACATTTAAGTATCAGATAGGGAGATTGGTTGCTGACCACAGAGGATGATTTTGTTCTTTGGGGCCTGGACAGTGGGTGAGGAGGTTGGAGCGGTGGGCAGACTCTGGTGTTTGTGAAGTTAGCTTCACACCTCCTGCAGGCCTGGAGTCCAGGTATTTTATTTAGCTTGAGGAGAAAGGGTGTGTAGATAGTTACAACTGAGCTGCTTTTAGGCGTGGTTATCTCATTGTATCAAAATTGCCTCGTTCGTGACCCCCAAGGTGACAGTAGGGCTTCCTGCTGCTCCTCTATCAATCCAAAACATGTATGTGCCTTTAATGACCATCGTATCTCTGGTAAGACTGGTAAGAAGAGGCCAGAACAGCAGCCTCTTTTCAGTGTTAAGTGATGTGGCTAGTTCACTGTTCACTGCTGCTTCCTGTGCTGTCTTGGTCTGCTGAGATAATGGTAATAGCTTTCAGAGTCCTGGAACTCCAACAGACATGTAGAAGTAAGGGGATAGCCTCATACACCGTGCCAGAATTGAGCTGGCACATACTAGAACAAAAGGAACAAGAGGAACAAGAGTGCGATGTCTCCACACGAGGGAAAACTCTTTCTTGTCTCTTTCCACCCTCCTTCCTTCCCACTATCTACGACATTTCTTGTCATGCACAGGGTGCTGGGCCCTTCTGCAGTATCATGACTGCAGTTTCAGTAAACGAGGGAAATGCTTCAGGAAAATGGCAACTCAGTCGCTCCTGATTATCGTTACTTGCTCTCTCGTCTCTATGCTGGAAACATCCCTGCTCACTCTCTCCAAGAAAAGATAGTGTATTTTAGATATGTGCAAAGTTTGTTCATTTTTCTAAAAAAGTAAGTTAAACAGGTGAAATCAATACAACCACTTGTACAATAAGCAGCTACATGCAGAAAGTTGAAGTTGAAGAAAAGATAATTGATCTAAATCTGTTAATACACTTGCTAACCACAGCTTTTCCTCCCCAGGAACTGAAGCATCTCATCCTTGAAGCCGCTGATGGATTTCTGTTTGTGGTGGCAGCCGAGACAGGGAGAGTAATCTATGTGTCTGATTCTGTCACTCCTGTCCTGAACCAGCCACAGTCAGAATGGTTTGGGAGCACACTCTATGAGCAGGTACACCCTGATGATGTGGAGAAACTGAGAGAACAGCTGTGCACTTCAGAAAACTCCATGACAGGTCAGTGTAGCTTTCTTTGCATGGCCCATTTGAGCTTAAAAATTGTTCTTTTGGTGGTTGTTAGGGGTGGTGGTGGTGCATATATTTAATACTAGCACTCCTGAGGCAAAGGCAGGCCAGTCTGGTCAACAGAGTGAGTTCTAGGACAGACAGGGCTACACAGAGAAACCCTGTTTCAATTAAAAAAAAAAAAAAAAAAAAAAAAAAAAGATCTTCCGGTAAACACATTGGGAAGCTAGAAGTCATAAAATATCCTAAAGGTGAGGTGATGTATTTTATTTAGTTCTGTATGGCTTCATTCACAGTATCTTAAATTTTTAGTATGTCACTTTTATTCTATATTTTACCTGTAATTAGTACATGTGGCCAACAGGAGGTGCTCTTGCCAAATTAGTGAGACCCATATGTTCTCTATGTACTACTGTTTCCATCACTTACAAACCAGCCCTTAACCACCTGAAATACAGTTCTTTATTGAAACATTTAAGTAAGTCACTTCTGCTATAACACACCCTTTCTTCAAAGTCACTTCTCTGTATAAAAATATGCAGTTAGATCTGCAGAATTCAGTGGGAAAATGGGTTGGAAGTAAAATGCTCCATAGCAGGTATAAGAAAAAGTAGGAGCTTACATAAAATGCCAGCATGATTTTAGGTGACAAATGGAAATTCATAAGTATTATTAAGCATGGTTCTTGGCCCGGAAAAGGACACATTTGGTTGAGGAAATGGGTCTCAGAAGATGTTGTCACCTGTGTGTTCTCATGAAATGCCACCAGGACAGCCATGTGAAATCAGCTGGAGAGTTTTAGCACCCAATGTAGGTAATCATGGTGAGTCAAAATTCCTTTTGATAGTTTTGTAGTTGTCCGGGGTGTGTGAGTGGTATGGCTCTCTGAGTGGTTAGGTTTAGCCAGGTGCAGTTTTCTGTGTTTATCTACTATTTCCCATGGATAAACAAACACAAAACTCACATTTTTCTCCAATTCTTCCCTAACATATTAGTCAAATAAGAACAAATATATATTTTCATAACTGAAGTGATACATGTGTTCGATGAAAGTATTTGCTTTCTTTTATATACCACACATTTGTGATATATTCCTCCCTGACTGTACTGTGTGTTGCTAGGGTTCTCATTTATATCTAGTACAGTGCTAACTTCTGATGGTTTGCATGTAGTAGCCACTCAGCAGAAGCCTAGTGAATAAGTGAGTCACTGTTCACTATAGTCATCTCAGCCCTCTGTGGCACATCTCATAGTCTGGATAACTCCAACTGCAGGAATTGACTTTCTTTCATAGTTTGGAGGCTGGAAATTCAGTCTCTTAGTCCATTTCGTCTGAAACAAACTACTATGAGCCGTTCATATTTAAATGTAGATATGGGGCTGAAAAGATGGCTCAGTGATACTTGCTTCTCTTCCAGAGGACCTGAGTTCAGTTCCCAGGATTCACATTGGGCAGCTCATAACACCTGTAACTCCAGCTCCAGGGGATCTGGTGACCTTTTTTGGCCTTTGCAGGCAACTGCACTCATATTCACATACCCAGATGTACAAATTAGAAATAAAGGTGTATGTGCCATCATGTTTATATATATATTAAGATTTTAGATAGATAGATAGATAGATAGATAGATAGATAGATTAAGAAGTCTAGAATCAAACTGAAAGTAAGTATGTCTGATGAGTGCCCACTTTCTGACTCCTATGTGCCTCTAGCTGTATCCTCATAGGGTAGAAAGGACTGTCACAGTCACATGGGCTCTGTGCTCATGACCTAATACTCCCACCACCCTGGGGATTAGGATGTCAACCTGCCAAGTTACATCAAGCATTAAGTTCATTTCATCTAAGATCATGGTGTCAGCAGGGTTATTTCTCTAGGGACCTCTTGTTGGTTTCCAGAGGCTTCCCTTTGAATCCTCCACGATCTTTCTTCTGTATGCATTCCTAGTCTTTCGAAGGATACCAATCATATGGCCTAGTTTTACCTTAATTACTTCTTTAAAAGCCATTCTCCAAAAGCAGTCATATTCTGACATTCTGGGAGTTAAGTCTTCAACCTATGAATTAATGAGGGTGGGTAGCAATTCTACCCACAACACTTAGAATCAAATCAAAGTTAGTGGTGTCCAAACTGGCAAATGTTGAGCTGCTTCTGAAGGAGTTGTTTTCTTTAGTACTGGTAATCTATGGATAGAGATTTAGCATGGTGATAGGAATGGTGTCTCAACCATCTCATCATGCTCAGACTCAGGAAGACACTGTTGCTCCCTGCTGGGCTGACATTGTAAGGAGCACAGATTGTACATTTCATCACTTGGGAACTGTGAGAGAGAAAGAAGTAAGCCAGGAAGTGTTGGTTTAAAAGCTGAAGTCACCTCCTCTGGAAAGAACTGGTTTTCCCCAGATTCTCTGTACTTAGCCACAGGATGTGGCTTCTTCAAACCCATCAGGAGACCCAGATGGCAGGAAAAGTGGAGGCCAAAGGTAGTGCAGGTTCAAGGCAAGGTGCTACTGACTGGCTCATCAGAGGCTAGTGGATATTTCTGTGCGAAGTCTTTATGTATCTGGCTGAGTAGGGATGGCTTTGGAGGGATTGTGAGCAGTAGTCACAGTAGCCAGAGCTAGCACAGTATGGTTGTTCTCCCAGTGAGCTGTGGACGATCAGATCTCTGAGCTCTCTTGCTAGCCTGGCTCCTCTTGAAAAGAAGATGGGATTAGAGGTGTGGGTCCTGATCCTTAGGGTGTGAGAAAGCCCAGGCTTCTTTTTTAGAGTCACATAGTGAAATGGCCTTTCCTAGGATACACACAAGACTGTTGCGCTGAGGAACACTGCTTGAAAGAGCTCTTTGCAGCCAGGCTGCATGTTGACAGGCATGAGGCTCACTGGTTGGTGCCCAGGACAGATAGGAGGTTGATTATTGAGCATCCAAAGGGTACATTTAATATAAAATTTTTCATTAAATAGTCTTAAGGATTACTTGGACAAGGGTCTCAAATTCTTCTGTCTATGAAGCTATGTGATCTGAGGTCAGAAAGAAATAAATACAGGCCACTTGGGGGAGTTATGATGACAGATTCAGGGTCAGGGAACTAGAGAAGGCCTGCTGGGATAGAGGTATCCTAAGAACAGACAAACCCTCCCTTAAAGGAGGCTCCCTCTTTTAAATCTCTCTCCTAGGAAGTGGATGTCCCATTCATTGGGCCTGCAGCACCTTCTGTACTGAACATAGTCTAAGGAGGGAATGTTCTGTGTTTGCACAATGAGAGAAGGAACAAACAGTGGAGCCAGAGCAGATGTACAGACTGCTCTGTTGGCCCAGGCACCTAGGAAGTGATGTTTGCACAGAAGTGTGGTATCTGGAAGAGGTAGTGGGGTTCTTTGTTGAGTTAAATCTTTCCATAGCTAGTCAGGTGTGACCAAGGGTGGTAAGAAGAGTCTTGGAAGTACCACAGAAGTGTGGATCACTGCAGTGGTTTGGTTCTTCTGTGAATGAGTGCTGGACCCTAATGTTATTGAGAGTCAGTGACGGCACCCTCATGAGGCTGGCAACATGTTGAAAATAGACATAGCCACAGAAAGGAAGCTGAGAGACTACGTTTTGCAATGGTCTTTTCTTGGTGATCTTGGGAAGTTCCTTTCTTCTTTTATCTTTGTTCTTCTCCCAGCACAAGAGAGATTCCTAAGGCTCCTTCCAGCTCTGAATTTATTCTCTCATCTAAAGTTTCCAAATAGGATCTAATCCACTACTAAGAAAATAGAAGGGGGAGAGGGGCTACATCCTGGAGCAGTAATACAATAGGCCAGCACTGTGCTAAAATGCTCTTACTACTGTTCCAGAAGGCAGCAATGAAGGAAGTAGAGATGTCCCCAGTAACCTACACTAGTTGATGTCTCTGAGTGCAGTGTTCACCAACTGGCAGTATATGCTGAATGGCGATGTGTTTTTCAATAGTCCTACTCATAAAATCAGGCACTGTACTGACTGCTTGACAAAAACATGAATGGAGGTTTGCAGGAACCTAGCCGTGGCCTTTTCTTAGGAGCAATGGCTCAGCATTTACTCACCCAGTGTTCACAGTAGCTTTATGAAGCACAACTGTATCAAATAATGTGAATTGATCCTGTTTCTCTTTTTTTTTTTCCATCCCAGCTTTCCTTTGTTTCTTGTGGTGCTCTCAAGCAACATCACACATTTACATGTACTTCTAGGCTTGAGGCCTCTGGCTGTGCAGCAACTAGCTTGCAGAATGGCCTTCTGCCAGAGTCTCTGTGAGTGTTCCAGGCTTGCCTTGCTTAGCTCTGTTTAGACTCCTCTGCTCTGTCCTGCCCTGACTCATCCTGAGAGCTAAGGAGACTCAGAGCTGGGCTTCCAGGCCAGCCTCTCCATCCAAGGCACGTGTACCCACACTGTACTCAGAGCCATCAGCACTGAAACTAGTAGCTGATATAGGTTATTGGGCACACCACCTACTTCCTCCATAAGGCCATTGCTGCCTTCTGGAATGGTAGAGACAACACTGCAACACAACACTAGCCTGTCTTGTTACTAGTCCAGGTCTCTCTTAGCCCCTCTCCCTCTACCATTCCAAAGTGACTCTTCAGAGGAAGGAGGGATGCCAAGCAGCAGTGTATAAGGTGATCCTGATGAGGAGAAGGTGTTGTTGAAACAGAGAAGTACCTTGTAGTTAAGGGAGCTGTTTTAGATCTCTGAGTGATCTGAGGAGTCACTCTCAGTAAGGAAGGGTTGGGGAGGGTGTAGAAAGGCCCAGGGCTTTCTAGGTGGCAACAAGCCCTCTAGTTGTAACTGGATATACCCAAGCACCAGGTTCAGAAAGCAAGCAAGGGGCAGCACAGACTCCACCCAGGAGACAAGGATGGAGCCTATCCTCTCAGTGTTGTCTGGTGGTTGAACTCTGGAAAACCTTGATCCTGGTGAGCAGAAACAACAGGCCCTTTGCCAATGACCCCAGCACCTCCCTGGGAGGAATGGCTTCTGTTCTCTAACCAGAGAGAGGATGTGGGAAAGGTTAATCTGTGGGCATTTCGAGCGGAAGTTCAGTTGAGCCATGTCCCCTGCATTGCCTTCTGTGCTTAGGGATCTGCAGGGTTCTCCTGCATTCAGGTAATTGGGTCAGCATTTTGGGTTGGAATAGGGAATAACTTTGAAATAGACTGCCTGATGGTAGAAGTGGGCACAAGAAAAGAGTAAACTAACTTATTAACTTACCTTCCTTCATTCATCCCTCCTTTCCTCCCTCCCCCTCCCTTCCTTCCTTTTTAAATGACCACTTATTCATTAATTCATGAATACCTGTTTTAGACGTCTGTAGACAGGTCACATGGGATGAAGCTCACCCTGGGATCATCCTCTCCAGCTCCTCACCTCCCAGCTTCTACTTTTGAGTGAAACCCCATTGCCCAACTGTTGCAGCCTGGATTCTTTGTGATAATTTGGGGAGAACCCAAGCTAGGTTGGTCCCCAAGGCTTTATCTGGAAAGCCCCTCTGTGAGTCACTTACCCCAATCAGCTGTGATTAAGGATTCCTATCTCCTTTTGAGTTTTGCTGAAGTCCAGGGATGTTTTGAGTCTTGGATCACAGTATTTGGCCAGGCTCCTGTCCGGGCACAGATAGCTGCTCGGAGAGCCGGCCACCAGGGAACCATTTTCAGCCAGCTGTGCTCACAGCCTCTTATCAGGCATTTTCCATGAGAGCTTCAAGATGCCACATACACTCGAGAGTCTCCCAGCCTGTCTGGGAGAGAAGACACTTGTGGGATTTTAGATGCTT
>JADRCD010205968.1:25591-44707 GCA_019843815.1 Montemys delectorum | reverse complement strand
TATGACTCCAGTGACATTTCTGATAAACTGACTCAATCTAAAAGCAACAAAGTAAGTTTCCCATGGTTTTTGATTTTTCTTTTTTCTTTTTTTATTCACTTATATGAGTACACTGTAGCTGTCTTCAGACACACCAGAAGAAGATATTAGATCCCATTACAGATGGTTGTGAGCCACCATGTGGTTTCTGGGAATTGAACTCAGGACTTCTGGAAGAGCATCTAGTGCTCGTAACCTCTGAGCCATCTCTCCAGCCTGGCTTTTGATTTCTTTTCTTTTTTTTTTTTTTTTTGGTTTTTCGAGACAGGGTTTCTCTGTGTAGCCCTGGCTATCCTGGAACTCACTCTGTAGACCAGGCTGGCCTCGAACTCAGAAATCCGCCTGCCTCTGCCTCCCAAGTGCTGGGATTAAAGGTGTGCACCACCACCCAGTGGCTTTTGATTGCTTACAATGAAAAACAGGCAACTGAGATTTCAGGTTCAGATTATAGGAGTATACAATGAAAGAAAAACTATAAAAAGACTTTTTATAGTTCTGGTATAAGTAGGTTCAACATGTACACTTACCCTCCTATTTTTATTTAAAGAGAAATAAGTTAGAGATTCATGCATATAAGCAAATGTAAATTTTTAGATCCTCCAGTTTCTGCTTTGGTTAAGAACATTACTTTAATGTTTCATTTCCTTTGTGTGTGTATTAAGTTACAAGACAGCTATAGTGTTGTAAAATTGATTTGCAAGTGGTATAACACAGGTTTAGAGGGCAGGCAGCTCAGAACAAAGAAACACACAGAACCTTCTTGCCCTCCACAGAAGCTAAACAAAATCACAATATACTAGATGGTAAGTTATCCATAAACTAAAATCAAATTCTTGCACATTTTAGAACCCCTCTCAGAGCTGAGTTACAACTACCAAGGACAAAATTAAGGCCCTGTTGGGAACCTAGCATTTTCTAGGATTTTCAGTCCCCTAACTACTATTTCTTTACTTAAGAGAAAAACCAACTTTCGAGAGAAAATGCTAATGTACCTTTCTTGTCCAGAAAGAACTTAAGAAAAATTCTGAATAAATACTTCTAATGGTAGTATGCAGTATATAAATAAACCTAAAATTTCATTAAGAAAAGACTGCCCAGATGACTCAACTCAATGATACAAAATTATCTATCACAAGACAAAAGTTACAGTGTTTTACCTACATTTAGGGTGGAGATTATTTGAAAAAGAAAGTCTGAAGGCACAGGATACCAGAAAGTTCACTTTAACGAACTCTAAAAAGATACGGGAACTATCCAGAAGGCTTCGTCTATGTGATAATAGAGCCCTCACTCTAAGACCCTCTTTTCTGTATAGTTCACTGTACACCAGGCACTGGGTTTCTAATTTCTCTACACCTGTGATAATGGAGTTCAGCCAATTTGAAGAAAGGAACTGATTTGACCAAGGAAAATCAAAATACTTTTAAAAGAACACGTTATCAATTAGGACATATATACTCATAACAATTTATCAATTTTCTTAAAACAAACGAATACAGACCTTTGAGATCTGGTCTATTTCGTATACCCACTGATACAAAGAAGCAATCCATATCAACATGCATTACACAGCTTTGATGTCTGGGTGAGCTCAATACTGACACATTGCCTAGAAGGAAAAAAAGAACATTCAAACCCAAACTAATTCTTCTAATTAAAAACAGATCTAGTTAATTTTCAAAATCATATAAGAAGAATGGTATCTTAATATAGAATATATTATAGACTATGTACCACCTCAATAAACAAATATTCAGTTTCTTTAGTTTTCTGATAGAATTTTAAATCAATTCTAATAATACTATGATAACATTTCCTAGTCTACTTTCTAAAAGTCTTGTCTTAAAATTAGGACTTTATTAGATAACTTAAAAATATATTATTTGTAACATTTTTGATATCCGCAGTTTCACATGCTTAGTTACAACAATGTCTACCACCACCCAATGCACCTGGTAGGTACAAGACATAAGAGGTTTACAGGGGTTAATTTAGATTAATTCTCATAGCTCTATGGGGAAAATATTACTACCACTCCTACCATTTACAGATTAGCAATTTAAGTCCTACAGCTAGTGAGTGCCAAGTCTGATTTCTAAGCTCTTAGATGTTCATGCTACTGTTCTCATTAGACATGCTTCAAGAGGTAGTCCACAGAACAAAAATCTATATACAAAGAAAATTGTTCTTATACCATTACATGTCACTAGTTCTGCAGCATGTTTATTACATTTATGGAGATGAAAGTAAATATCTCATTAGAACAATAAATGACTTAGAATAACCACAGATGTGTTTATAAGAGTTATTATAATCCAACTATTAGGACAATATTACCTTATAATAACATTATTACTATTACTTCTCCTGGTGCTCCAAAATTTAATATTACAGGGCCTAAATCTAAGAACTAGGAACTTTTTAAGCTTGTAAGAAGTTCTGATCTCAGAATATTCTTGCCTATCAGCTTTATAAGTTTAAAAAAATAAACTTATTCCCAAATAATTAAGCCATTTCATGTATTAACTGTGAGGCAACTGTCTAGTCTCACTAGGGGCAAGGCACTGAACCTTTCTTCATGTTGTCTTTAAGCAGACATAGGCTGGACGTCACGATTCCTGCTGTTCCTCTTGCAGAGAGGAAAAAAAACAAGAAAGGCAAATACCCATGCGTGTTTCTGTCACAGGAAGTGGCAGAGCGAGGATTCAGATTCAAGCTGCACTATCTAAATCAAACCCTTGCCATGCTCTATGGAAATTTCAATAGTCACAATCTTTCTTTCCTTTGCAGTGCAAGGTATCAAACTCAGGACTTCACACATGTAAGGCAAACAAAGATCACAATTCTACTGTTTCAAAGTGTTATGAAACAGAAGGCAAACAACCTAAAATAGTATTAAATATTTAAGGGATACAGAATGTATAAATAAGATACCTACCAAAAGCTTTCTTTAACATAAAAATTTATGACTTTATTCCTGTTAATGAACCTAATTCATAATAGTATTTTAAAGCTTTCAAAATTAAGTAAGCTTCAGATTAAAAAAACAAACAAGATATAACATAATCTAACACCTACGGTGCTCAAAAAGCATTTTGACTAAAATCATGTTGGAATATACCATACAAATACAACAGCAACACTCACACAGAAAGACCCCACAACTTTCTAAAACCCCATTAGCATATTTCTCTCTATGCCTCCCTTTCCACAGTTATAAAGATTACTATCATGTAGTCTTGGAATTTTCTTTTTACCACACGCTCACAAAAGAAAGCCAAACCCTTTGTCAAAAACAATCAAAACTTCCAACTGGATGTGAACTAGAATCTAGTTTAAGTTACACCTGTCACACAGCAGCTTCCTGTTGAGTTTGGATGACAAACATTGAGCACACACATAAACAATCTCACTAAGATTACCACTGTAAGTGCAACAGTCATACGTCAGTGTTTAACTTTTAATGAAGTAAGCTTCTAGAAATTCACAATTACCCTTACCAATCAACTTCATTCTCACAGGAGATTAGGCATGGAATATAAAATGCTCTATTTATACAGTTCAAAAACCAACAACTTATAAAGTCTACATGAAGAAGGAATGTTTGGAATCCCAGTTCTGACAGTGTTGAAATGACCCAACATTTTCAGTTACCATAATTAAATCTAATATAAAAATAGTAATAAAGTTTTCAGTTATACTTACTGTAACTAATATAACCTGGTATTCCTGGAGGCTTTTTATATTAAGACGTTTGTAATAATTAGAATACTAATGAAAACACCAGAACAAAACTAAATCGAACTGTTTTGAAGAAAACAATTTTAGTATCTACCTGTGTCAGTTACAACAAGGGAAGACCTGCCTGTTTTCACTTTTTTTAACTTTTCCCTTCCCGGAAAGACACCACTACTTTGTCTCTGTAGGGTATTGACAAACTCAGTCAATTCACACTTCCACGTTGAGATGTGATGCAGTCTTGAACGCGAATAGAAATCTGAAATGAAGTTGCAGTCTGATGGTTTGGATGGCACTGAAGGCGCGACTTTACTAAGAGTCAGAACAGAAGTGCTTTTTGTGCTTGAAGGCCCCTGAACAGTGGAGTGGTGAGCACCATTGATTTTAGTGTTACTGTGCAAAGATGGTGAGAGAGAATTAGTTCTGTGTGGACTCCGCAAAGCATCTGCATTTCTGGTGCTGTGCTGCAAGTGCTGCATTGTGCAGTCTCTGAAGTCAGTGTTGCTCTTCTCTGCCCTCTTGTCCTCCTGGGCCGAGTCTAAAGAGAGCCTGCTAGCAACACTGCTGCCCACAGGCACCAAGCAATCCTGTGTCTTTAAGGCACCATTTGAACTATGGGTGTGTCCATTAAAAATGACAGCCATATCTCTGGGATGCATTACTCCATTCTGTTTCCTTCCTGGAAATGTATGTTCCAGGTCCTCAGAACTAAAATCATCATTTGCACTGTCTTCATTCCAGCTGCTCAGTCCATTTGCTTTCACTTCACTTTCTGTCTCAATCTTCTTAATTATGTGATTTCTAAATATAAGAAGAATCTAAGTTAATGTATATGATTTGAAAGCTTAAAAAAACAAATTCTCTTTGTGATTTACTGTTTCCCTCTTAAATACTGAAAAGCTAAACCATAAACATTTTTGTTTGAAAAAAGGATAAGCCTTGTACAAACTAAAGAAACATTGATATTTTCTTTCTTTTCTTTTCAATTAAAAAAAAAAGTCTAAATTGCCTACTCCTTAAATGGCCTTCTACTCACATTTATCAAGTACTGAAGTTACAGGAGCACACAAGCACGTCCACTGGTGTCTTGAAACTTTCACCTCTATTACCTCTAACTTCCAAAGCATAGGAATTGTCATTTATTTACTATATGAATAACATGTTTTTCATAAAATGAACAGTAAGTTTTCCAAGTCTCTACTCCTAGTTTTATTTTGCTTTTTCTGTAAACCATTCTCTAATATATTAAACCCAGTACCACAACACATGGGATTGAAGTCTCTAGTTAGCTCCACGAGTGTTGATGAGACTGTATTCAACTACAAACTGGCTGGCTTACTACTATTCCAGATGGTATGATGTAAGAATCAAGTATGCAGTATTAACTCAGTACAATCTTTTTACAAGGAAAATGATAATACTTGAACAACTGACCCAGAAACGTGGACTTAGATGCCACAGATATCCAATGGCAATCTAGATCATATGGTCACAGGCTTACAAATGCAGGCAGGATCTATGACAAATGTTATACTAAATTCACATCCTGGCTACATGTTTTGTTTTTTAAGTAACATTAATAAGGACAAAATTCATTTGTCTTCATAAAGATATATAAGTAACAATATCCAAAGCTGGATTACATCAGTAATCCATTCTTTCAAACATCTGTCTACAGCATTACTCTAATTGCACTTCCAACTCCAGACTGAGGGTCAGACTACCAGATGCTGTCTTAGGGTCTTCAACCCTAGTGCCAACTTGACTTCTTGGTAATGATGGTCTGACTATATAGAAAAATCATACAGGATAGATGCAAAAACAAAACCCCTCCCATTTCTACTTGTCTCAGACTCTGGCTGAATCTTTCATGCATTATGACAGCCAATTCTGAGTGCACCAACTCTCATAAAAGGTCAGTGAAAGAAGAACACAAACTGGAAACAATTAAAAGAAAGCCTATTTAGTCCCAATCAGAGGAAGCCTGCCTGTCAAGATAAAGGATCAAGCAGGAAGTGAAGATCCACTTAAAAATATATTTAAGGTGCAAATTATACTAGCCCTCACCAAACACCCAGAAGTTAACAAAATGATGTATGTATCTAAAAATAAAAAATAAAAAATAAAAAAATCAGAGACAAGAGGACAGGCAGATACATCTCTGTAAGTTTGAGGGCAGCTTGGTCTACAAAGTGAGTTATAAGACAGCCAGGGCTACACAGGAAACTCTGTCTCAAAAACAAAACTCTGACAATTAGCTTTCTGGTGTCAAAATATTATTTTGACTATTTACATAATCAATAGTAGCACAACCAAAAAAATGCAAGAAAATATATAGTTAATAATACATGTTGTTTCTATGCTGGTACCTCAGACTAGACACATGCAGATTTGGAAAACAGCTGTGTAAAATATATAGTAATTCACACATTTAAGCAACTAACAATACTTTTATTTGTATTAAGAAGTCAGATCTCAAAGGTAAATTCTTCCTAAAACTAGCAACAGAAATAAAATTGAGGAAAAACCTATTTTCTACTTGCATCAGTCTAAGGGGGGGAAAAGACATATTTTGTGGTTTTCCTGTTATTAGTAATTTTAGTATTAGTATTAGTAATTTTAGTAATTAGTATTTATTAATTTAGTATTAGTAATTTTAGTAATTAGTATTTTTTGACAGTATATGTTGAAGACTAGTAGTTTGAAGTATATTAAAGAACTTTGGGGTGGACTTCTGGGTGAGTGAGACAAATAACAGGTGACAAGAAGAAAAAAACTACAAAGACAGTGACATTGGGTCCTCCAGGTGAGATTGCTCATCTTCTGGGGAAAACCCAACTTCCACAGCAAACAACTTAGTAACAAAGGACAAGGATGGTGACAATGACCCACTTGATGCACAAGTTAAGGCAACCAGGCCACTATAAAGAGAAGCTAATGTACTCAGAATTACTGCAATTAAAACTTAAATCAACATGTTTTTAAAAAATACATAATAAGCCAGGTGGTGGTGGCACACGCCTTTAATCCCAGCACTTGGGAGGCAGAGGCAGGCAGATTTCTGAGTTCGAGGCCAGCCTGGTCTACAGAGTGAGTTCCGGGACAGCCAGGGCTACACAGAGAAACTCTGTCTCCAAAAACCAAAAAAACAAACAAACAAACAAACAAACAAAAAAACCAAACAAAAAAAAAAACAAAAATAAAAAAAAACAAAACATAAAGTCTACAGTCACTCCACAAGAATAACTGAGAATCAACAACTAATATATTTACAGACTTAAAATTACAAATGTTTAATTTTTCAAAAATCAACCTTTTTGAGACAGTAACATGCTCCAGAAAGCTGCTTATCAGAAAATACTTTTCATGAAAATCCACAAAAAATTAAAATATCAGCTAATAAGGGAATTTAGCATAGCTAGAAAAACTTGATTACACTGTACTTCTCTAACTTTATTACAAAATGGGTTCATTTATAGGAGGCAGAGCCCTATACATAATTTAATGTTTATTAAAGTTGTATGTCCAGCTTTTAAAATGTTTGCTTCTATCTTCAGTAGAACAGGGGCCATACTCACTACTGAAACTGTTTTTTGTTGGCTTTCCAATGTACACAAACTTACACCCTGTTGTTGAGCTGTTTGGCTATATTGCTTGGACCTGGCACAGGATCCTCAGGTTTGCACACAGGACTGAAGTTGAGACTTTTCTGTGCAGTGGACGGCTTGGTGTAGAGCTGATAGGGAACAGAGGACAAGAGTCTCCCAGCTTTGATGCTGAAACAAAAAGGCAATACCAAATCAGAGTTTCAGACTAGATGAAAATGAGCTTCAAGAAAATCCAAAGTTAACAGGCACCTGTTCCCTAGTGTATTTCTTCTCATCTGTTTTAGTGGTCTTAATATACTATTAAATGCACTACAAGTAAAAACTAAAATTCAAGAATATAGGACAAAATAAAGAATTTATATTAAAATAATTAAATTACTTTTGTGTATATCAGAGTTATAAGAGACAAAGATTTTTTGGTATGATCTCTAGTGGGTTAAAACATATTTAACCTCAAGTGTCAGTACAGCTCAAACACTATGACAAAAATCTAAGTGAACTCTAGCATTCTAATACTGAATGATACTGGCACATTCCATTTATACAACAGAGCTAAAAGAAATTCAGTTTGTTTCTTGAAGCAACAAGAGTCCCATGAGGCTGAAGGCTGGCCCTGAACTCTCCTGCTTCTCTTTACCTTCCAATGTTGGGATTATAAGCATATGCCACCCTATCTGTCTTCATTAAGATGTCTTAAATTAATCTTTGCTTGCTAATAAATTATGAGTTATATTAAACACTATCCATCTTTAAAATATAATTTCACTTTTGAATTTCAAAATTCAAAATAATATATTATTGGCTAATAATATTTAGGCCAATAGCCAAATTTTTAAATAGGTAAAACTTAAGTATAAGGAAATTTATGTCTGTCTTTTCCTTCCTTCCTTCAGATCACATTTGAAGGAGAGGGAAGGAGGGAGGCAGAGAGGAAGGGAGGGAGGGACAGAGACATAGACAGAGACCTAGTGACTCAGTAGAAATCAGAGGACAGCTTATGGGAGCCATATTCTGACCTTCCACCATGTTGTCCTGGGGAAACAAACTCAGGTTGGCATACTTGGTGGCCAGAGTCTTATTACAGGAAACATTGCTACAGCTTAGTTTGTTTGTTTGTTTGTTTGTTTCACTAAGTCTCTGGTTTATAAGCTAAAAATAAATGCTAAAACTTTCTCTTTAAAATTATTCAGGAGGAGGCAGAGGCAGGCGAATTTCTGAGTTCGAGGCCAGCCTGGTCTACAGAGTGAGTTCCAGGACAGCCAGGGCTACACAGAGAAACCTTGTCTTGAAAAACCAAAAAAGAAAAAAAAAATTATTCAGGAAAATAATAAAAACCTAAATAAACTTTTGTCTCATAAATCAAAACATCAACATTTTAAAATTTTTCTTCTACCTTCTGTACAGCGTGAAAGAAAGAAACAAACTGTGGCAAATGATCAAATTGTCTTATAGACTTTTTAAACTTGAGTCAACAATCGTAACACCCTTGTGAGATACTCTGAAAATGAAACTAAGTAATTGTATAGCCATTGTCCTTTATGAAATTATACTGATAGATATTAATCCTACTGAATGTACCTAACACTACATCCAAATGCTGAAACTACAAAATCACAACAGTAAATAAAGAACATAAGCTAGAAAGGTTTAATTTTCATTTACCTAAATGGATTATTACAGCATACCAAAATTGTAAGTTACATTATAATACCAGAACCAAAAATCCTCAAGTTAGACATTTGTTACTTTATATTCTTTGTCATATCTATTTCAATCTAACAGCCTAAACATGGATGTGCCTTACAGATCCATTTATGAGAACTCACCTGCATTCTCAAGCAGGGATATTTAACCCTTAAAGGGAATCCTCTGCAACTCTCCATCCTTTTCAGCATGGAGGATAAGGAAGGGGCAGCACAGAATCACACCCATGTACACCATGTGCACATTTTAAGTAAAACCAAGAGGCACAGAACAAAGTCCATAGTCTTGTGCTTGTCTACCTCAATGACCTCAAGGACAGCAGGCAGGGTGACTCAAACAACACTGAGCACCCAGGGGTATAAGACCGAGGTCACCTCCTGAGTACCATGTAGCCCAGCAGAATTAGTTGTGTAAGTCCACAGAGAATGTTAGACCACAAGACAGCCAACTAAAATACAGCAGGTCTCAAGTCACAGATCCTTGGAGATGATTAGTAAAATGAGTTAGAATGCAGAACACAATAGTGTAGTGTAATGTTAGCCAAAAATCCTTATAATTTGAAACCCAAGCAATTATATATCACTTGTACACTCAATTATCTCTGCTTATCAGTTAATTAAACCTCTGGGTATATGGGCAGAAACATTTTATGAAAGTGTATTTTTAAATATTGATATTTCCGTCCAGGAAGACAGTTCAGTCTTAAGCGCTGGCCGCAGAGAATGAGGAGCTGAGTCTGGATCATTAGCACTCACATGGAAAGTCAGGCGGCTAATACACATCTGGAATTCCTGTATTGTAGGCAAGTAGAAACAGGATTCCTGAAACTTATTTCAGCCAGCCTGGCTAAAATAGTGAGCTCAGGTTCAATGAGAGACCTGTCTTTAAACGTATAAACAATGGGTCTCTGCTCTAATGTCCCCGCCCAGCCTCACACTCAGCCCTTCTACATTCATGTGCTCCATGCCTACCATCCTTTGATGAGTATTCCTGCTTTACCTTCCATGTAGTCCACGTAAAATTCTCAAAGTGAACTTTATAGCTCAGTTTTCTGAATTATATCCTACCCTTATCAACTGCCAACAACTTTAAATTAGCAGTTGTAAGCAGATCCCAAATTTTTTAAGAAATTAAAATAAAAAAATACCCTCTGCATCTGTAACAATAGAGCTTTCTTATATGGAAATAGTTCTGCAAATCTAATGTGGTCTAGTTGTAGCCAATGTTGTAGTCATTCTCTATCAGCAAACCATCACAGAACACCTGCACAGCCATTCAGGTATGGACCTTCTTTTCTCAGGTGTGGGCTCCAGATAACAAAGGCTAAGTATGTACTGGGAAAGCAACAAGGATCTTCTCTCCTTATTGCCTCAATATTAAGGTATCCTTATATACCCAGAATTGAAATCCATGCTGCCCACCCCAAATTACCTAAACTTTCTAGTCATATACCAAAATAGCAGAAGCTCAGAAAAAGAAAAAGTATGGTTACAGTTTTCTGTTCTTTCTACAGTCCAGTGTTTTCTTCATTCTTTATATTCTGAAGGGTAAGGAACATATTTTACTTTTTTTTTTTTTTTTTTTACTTTTTATGTGGTTGGGAAATAGCCTGAAATACTGGTGTTAACTAGAGTTAATCTAAGAAAACTTATCTCAGAATGTGTAGGGCTATAAGATAATAATGTAAGCATCAAGATTAATGTGTAATACCCATAACATTTATATTGAATATAGTTAGAAGCCCAAGTTTTAGTCCATGGCAATATAAAAATCTACAGATTATAAGACATTATAAACAAGCTAATGTACTGTTTGGGAATTGGGGGGAAAAAAGATCACCTCTGGGAATCAGTCCTACTAGCTTGGTGAACTGGCTTAACGGGAAACAAGACCAGTGCCTCCATCTACCTCCCTCCAGTCACATGCAATCTACACATTAACCTAACCAAGGAACCGATTCCCAAGCTACAGGACCGAATACCAAGACCTTAGCTAAGAAAACCAAGAGCAATCAGTAAACACTGAGGACAGCGTTCTTGCAGTGTGTTCCCGCAGCGTACACTGCACACTATACAGAGCGGATGGGGCCATAGGATGATGCCCTGAGAGCATCTTTACATTATGCTTTAGAATCCACTGTCTCATCTCAGTGAAGTAATTTTATACTTTCTTTTTTTTTTTTAATTTATTATATGTAAGTACACTGTAGCTGTCTTCAGACACTCCAGAAGAGGGCACCAGATCTCATTACAGATGGTTGTGAGCCACCATGTGGTTGCTGGGATTTGAACTCATGACCTTCGGAAGAGTAGTCGGCACTCTTAACTGCTGAGCCATCTTCTCCAGCCCCAGTTTTATACTTCCATGTACACAGACTGCTCTTTAAAGGACTCCCCGACTCTTGGATGCCAAGGCTTTATGCCTATAATATTCACTTAGGTTTAACAGCACACTTAGGGAATTCTCACGAAAGCAATACTCTAAACACCTTTAAAACTGCTCAAAGGAAAAGAGAAAAATCAATTATAGAAAAGAACAGAATATACCAGCAGTTAAATAACAAATATGTGTTAACAAAAATCTCATTTAAATATGCTGAGATCAACATGATTAGGATTGTACAAACCTAAGTCCAATTATTTAATGATTATTTTATGCTATAATTATGTAAGAGATTTTTTTGGGGGGGAGGGGTTTTGAGACAAGGTTTCTCCTTGTAGCCCTGGCTGTCCTGGAACTCACTCTTTAGACCAGGTTGGCCTCGAACTCAGAAATCCGCCTGCCTCTGCCTCCCAAGTGCTGGGATTAAAGGCGTGTGCCACCACCGCCCGGTTCAATGTAAGAGATTTTTACATATTAAGATTTATGCTCCCACAAAAGATACATATACAAAATGATCCCATTACCCCTGAGTCTATTTCTCTATACCAAGGCTAGATAAATGGTACAGATTAGACATACATAGTAATCAGAAAATCTGAATTCTAAATATAGCTATTTCTTGGACAAACCATTGAGTTACTGACTTTATCTTCTCATCCAAAAATGAGGTTAACACACCATCTAAGTTATGTACACTCATTTAAAAGGATGATTGAGCACTAATTCTGAGCTTTACTAAAATCTTGTTTTAAAATGTGTCACATTTCAGCTACTTTACTTCTCATGGTCTTTTCTTAGCTGAATTCAGGAAGGACTGGTAAAGAGGCAGTAACAGTAATAATGGAATCTAACTGTGAGCAGGTAAGTCCTCTCCCCAGTTGCCTATTGTCAACTCTCCCTCAGTCTTTCCAAATAATAGTATCACAAACTCAGATCCACACTCTAGCCATGGTCACTGACAGAACCACCTGTGATATTCTTTTTCTCTGGAGTGAAGCTAACTTCGTACCCTGAGAGCTTCACTGGAGTCTTATAAGGAGACACAGGGCTAAAAGCCACAATTATTCATCCTACATAACAGAACACAGCATGAGAGAAGGCATTAGAGGGATGGTGTAGGGAAAGGCCTTCACATTTAATCCCTCAAAGTTTACAGATCTTTTATAGTCTGACAGATATGTCTGACTTTCTAGAAGTGGTAAAATATTAAACTTTTAGAATTTATTGAGGTTTACAGAATAAGTTAATGACAGTATTTCTTGTACAGTATGCCTCTACAACACACCCACTATGTTAGTCTGCACAAATGATTTCTAGTTTTCATACAACCACAACAGATATATATTCACATGTTTTTTTTATATTTATTAATTTTATGAGAGAGACAGAGACAGAGACAGAGACAGAGACTGTGCGTGTGCATGCATGCGTCACAAAACACACAAAGGTGAAAGAACAACTTGCAGCAGTCAGATTTTGACTTCTATTGTGTGGATCCACACTGACCAAACTTGGGTTCTCATACTTGGCAATGAGCACCTTTATCTGCTAAGCCAGCTCTTTGGAACCCACATTCTTTCACAAAAGAGAAAGTAAACATTTTAGGTAAAAGACAAAGTTTCTAAATCCAAATTATATAAACAAAAAACTATTAAATTTGGACATGAACCCAAAGTTATCCCCAGAGTCCAAGGATCATCTTATCTACTCTCAAGCTGTTTCTCATGTTTAACAATTTGTGACTTCATTCATTATATAAATGATGCATAAACTCTGTGGAGAACGTTCATGATTTCTGTTAGAATTAGTTAAGGCTATAACTACAGAAAAAAAGGATTTGGAGGATGGAGAGATTTGACTTATCAGTTAAAAATATGTACTAATCTTGCAGAGGATCTGATGCCCTCTTCTGGCCTCCAGGGTACCTGCATGTACATCTGATTCATGTGGATGCATGTGCACACACAGTAGAAAGCAAGAACTGACTGCTATAAGTTATTCTTTGGCCTTTATGTGTGTTATGGCTCGTGAGCACAAGCACACACGCACACGCACACACACATACACCTGACTTAGAAAGGTACTTTCTAAGTTTGTTTTATTAGCATCCCATTATACAATATGACTGTGTTCTTACACTGTATAGTATGTGTGTATGCATTCATGTTGTGTGAGCAGTAGGCAGCTTCAGATATCCAGCCCACACTTTCAATCTTCTTTGAGCCAAGGTCTCCTCATAAACTGCTGTTTACATAAAACTGGCTAGCCTGAGGGAGTGTCCACCCTCTCTGCCTCCTGTCACCACATAGGAATATTAATTACAGATGTGTGCTGTGGATCTGGCTTTTCATGGTTTTGAGATGTATAAATGAAGACCTACTTCTGCAAACACATTACCTACCTACTGAGCCATATATTAAAATCCTCATACTACTTATTATAATTTATCCTCAAATAAAGTTATAATTTTAGTATTAATTCACTTATACTTACATGTTATTTTTAAATTTTATGTATATGTGTGTGCATATATATGGCTTATACGTATAAAATTTCAAATAATCCATCTTTTAAGTTTCAGTTTACCATCAAAGTTCCAGAAGACCTATTTTAAATTAGAAAATGATAGGTAAATTTGCTCACTAGTTACATTTTATCATTTCTAAACTAACAAAAGAGGTAAGAAAGTACGATCAACAAAAACTAATAGGATCCAAATGTGATAGATAATTCCCAGCATTCAAGAGACTGATGTAGGAGGATGGAGATGAGGACAAGGCTAGCCTGTGCTACTAAGACTCTGCCTTCAAAAACCCAAAAAACTAATACGTGTTTTGAGGGATGTGGTTTTATGTACAACCTAAACAATGCCCTAGGTTCTAGTTTTTGCTTTTAGTATTATTAAGGCAAAAAAAGTAACAGTATTGCAAAATGTTCTCCTTGACCCTACTCTCAGAAATTCAGGTCCAGATTAGCTTGCTATATTAACATACCAAGGGGGGTTTTAAAAAGCCATATACTGCTTCCTCTGCTTTCTATTTCTTTGCTAAACACCATCGCCAATAGCAACTTGAAGAGTAAGGGATCACTTCATCACACAGCTTACAGGCCAGCATGAAGTTATGCCAGGGCAGGAACTCAAAGAGAGAAACTTGGAGGCAGAACTTGAGGCAGATGCCATACAGAAGCGCTACATAACTGCTTGCTTTCCAGAGGTGGCACAGGTCACACTAGGCTGAGACAGTCTACAAATCAAGAAAATGTTCCAGAGTTGCCTATTGCCAATCTAATGGAGGGAATTTCTCAACTGGGGTTCCCTCTTCTCAAATGACTAACTTGTGAAAACTTAAAAACTGACCAGCATAAACATAAAAAAGATGCACTTTACTCTGTATAAAGCTTACTGTTTTGTGTCTCCCGATACAAGGAACACTCCATGAGGCAGTACCAGGCTTTCCTAACTGGTACTTCCCAAGTACAAACTACCACACCAAGCACTGAGCACATGAATACCTGTTGAACAGATAATGCATCTTTATCAAGTCCTACTGACTGCTTCTTGGTGCTTGTCTGTACTATCTCCTCTGCTTTCTGGCAGCTGAAGTGGCAACACTATTAGCCACATTTCTGCATTTGAAATGGCTTCCAAAGTATACCATGTGTTTAGACTCAGTCAGCAGACACATGCTATTTGAAAATAGGGCCAGTTTTGTAACAGAAATAAAAAGCACTGCAGTTTTTAAAGAACTTACTAGTTAACTTACCTTTCCACAATCCATTCTGGTCGAATTACTTTTTCCCCCTTTAATTCTTTAATTTTGGCATTAGGAAGATTTGTAGCAATAATGTGTGTTGTTTTGGATCTAGAATAATACACATGGTATTGACCTCCATGCAACATCATTAGATTTCTCAATTCCTCAGCAGAAGGATCTGTAAAAAGCAGCAGATTGTTAGGTTGATAATTCCTTAGCTAAGATGACTTAAAACAGCCTTGCTCCTGTCTGACTTCTTTATCCTGGGAGCAGCTCTCCCACCTTGGCGGCCCCTCACTCCTTAAAATGGATGCTTGTTCCAAGTTGTCTCCACCTGTTTCTTGACCAGCAGCACCTTCTCAGCTGCTGCATTGTCTGCTGTGAAGGGGAACTGACCACAGACACTGCTGACAACTGAGGGCCTCAGCAGGTTAGCAGCCCTGTGTCTTGACCTCACTCAACCCTAGCCACAACTGCCAAGCCAGCACCATTTCAAGAACACACACACACACACACACACACACACACACACACACACACACATATACTTTTATACTTTTTTATTTTGTTTATTTTTAGACAAGATTTCTCTATGTAGCCCTGGCTGTCCTGGAACTCACTTTGTAGACCAGGCTGTCCTCAAACTCACTGAGATCCACCTGCCTCTGCCTTCTGAGTGTTGGAATTAAAGGCATGTGCCACCACTGCCCAGCCTTAAAAATATTTTGAAAGTTACCAATTAACTAATATCAAAGGCAAAAACTACATCTATGCAAAAAATATTAGACTAACAAATATTTAAATTTTTATTTATTTCTTGTTACATGTGTGTACATGATGTATATAAGCGCATGTTATACAGAACTAGTCTCTGAGCCTACCATCACCCTGAGTTAAGCTGTAACTGTAGAAGGGCACCCCAGCTGAGCCTGTTGGCTGCTGATGTTCGCTCACAGAGTCCAGGAAAGTCATTGGCTGCTCCTCTGAGCATCCAGACATGTTTCCCAAGCAGTTACATACAATTCTGCCCTAAGTATAACTGGCCTCAGGGTTAGAGCACACAGCTGAGAAGGGTTACGGGAAGGAAGAGGCCCCTCTACACAGCCGTGGCAGTCATTATCCACACTGTATGCAGAGCTTCCAGTGTGGTTCCTGTACGGCCATCCACATTTCTGCCTGAAACCCTTTACATACTGCTATACAAGTAAGCCTAATAAATTCATTCATTCATTCATTTTTTAAAAATATTTATTTATTTTATGTATGTGAGTACATTGCTGCCATCTTCAGACACACCAGAAGAGGGCATCAGATTCCATTTATAGATGGTTGTGAGCCACCATGTGGTTGCTGGGAATTGAACTCAGGATCTCTGGAAGAACAGTCAGTGCTCTTAACAGTCAGTGCTCTTAACCACTGAGCCATCTCTCCAGGCCCAAATTCATTCATTCTTTAGGGCAGTGGTTCTCAACCTGTGGGCTACAAACCCAACGGGTTGGGGAGGGTTAAATGATCCTTTCACAGGGGTCATCTTTGACAATCAGAAAACAGATATTTACATTATGATTCAGAACAGCAGCAAAATGACAGTTATGAAGTACAACAAAAATAGCTGGGTGGTGGTGGCGCACGCCTTTGATCCCAGCACTTGGGAGGCAGAGGCAGGCCGATTTCTGAGTTCGAGGCTAGCCTGGTCTACAGAGTGAAATCCAGGACAGCCAGGGCTACAGAGAAATCCTGTCTCGAAAAACCAAAAAAATAATAATAATAATTTTATGGTTGGGGTCACCACATCATGAGGAACTGTTATATTAAAGGGCTAGGGCATTAAGAGAGTTGAGAACCACTGACTTAGGGCAAACTTTGTTTTACCATGGGATCTTCTGAGGAGGAAAACAGACTACACCTAATAGCAAACATGCCACAGCATTTATTTTTGAAGGTTAATAGGACAACTTTGTGAAGCTGGTTCTCTTTCCACTTTTTTGTAGGTAGTGGTTTGAACTAAGGTCACCAGATTTGGGAGCTGAGCATCTTTACCCTGGGAGCCATCTCACTGGTTTCAAGCAATGCAACCTTTTCAATTTTGTTTCATATTACTCTGTTTTGGGTTTTGTTTTTTGTTTGTTTGTTTGTTTTGTTTGGTTTTTTGTTTTTTGTTTTTTTTTGAGACAGGGTTTCTCTGTATAGCCCTGGCTGTTCTGGAACTCAGTCTGTAGACCAGGCTGGCCTTGAACTCAGAAATCCGCCTCCCTCTGCCTCCCAAGTGCTGGGATTAAAGGTGTGCACCACCACTGCCCACTGTTTCATATTCTTAACTATAGAAAACATCTTAAATACCTGAAACCTTAAGGATAAAAATTAATGTGGAGAGGGAGAGGGAGAATATACCCCTGATGTACTGGCAGAGTATGGATACAAAATATAAAGTCAGAATAAACCTGGATTGAGAGCAATCCTCTTCTCCAAATCGTATTATCCATATTACACATCAGAACATCATCCCCAACAACAGCACACGTCTGATCAAGGTGAAGAACAGACTACTCAAACATCTAGCAAACAAAGCTAACATCCCATGCCCCATTTTGTATCCTCCTTGAATATATTAATTTAAGTAAATCAGAGGATGAAAAAGACAAGACTCTGAAAACCAAAATAAAACCTTACCTACAAATCACCGACATTTTAGTGAAGGTCTGTTAAAAATCACTGTTTCTGAGATCCAGCAGCTACACAGATGAGTCCAGCAAAATAAAAAATAGCACTCATTCTAACAAGAAATGTTTATAAGGCAGTGTGCCAAAATTAGTTCCTAAAATTTCAGACTTTACAGTTCTAAACAAGCAAATTATTCACTGGATTTATGCAATAGAGGCTTTTCAAAAATAAATAGTATCAATTCTAAGAACATTAATTTTTCTAAAGTCCTTGTATTGTCATAATGAAACACTTTCAAATTAAAGTACCCCCTCCTGCTCAACAGGGTTTCTCTGTAGACCTGGCTGTCCTGGAACCTGTTCTATAGATCAGGCTAGCCTCCAACTCACAGAGATCCACCTGCCTCTACACCACCATCACCCAACAAATATGTATTTTCTAAAATTTAATTTAATTTGTGTGTGTGAGTTTTGCTTATATGTAAGTTGGTACACAAAATGCATGCCTGGTACCCAGAAAAGGGCACTGGGTACCCGGGGACTGAGTTACAAATGTCTGTAAGCTGCCAAATGAGTACTAGGGTTTCAACCTGAGTCGTCTGGAAAAGCAGTCCCATGCTCTGAACTGCTTAGCCATCTTTCTAGCTCCTGAATATGCACTGTTATAGTCCATACACAGTACATAATACTATAAATATATGGTAAAGAGAATTATACAAAGACTGTATTTACTTTCTCTAATTCTCACAGCACTGTCATGAAGGAATATTATGCTTGTTTTACAGAAAAACAAAGATTAGAAAAAGTTAAGCTAATCTACAGTCGTACATATATAGTTAAAGACTCACAACTCAACGTCAGGCTTATGTCTCAAGAAACCTCACATTTCATTAATAATAATTAAAAAAATAAAAGAATTTTTTCAGTGATTCTCAAAACTTGTATTTGTTCAGCAGCCGCTCTACAGAAGAGGTCACATACATGCAAAGTGCTACAGCAGTGGGTGTCTACATACACACACACACACACACACACACACACACAATGTGTCCAGCAGTGGGTCACACAAATGCAATGTGCTCCCTTTAACAACAAGCTCTACCAGTTGTGTAAACTTTGACTTTTACAGCAATAATCCTAAACAGTCTACATGACAACCTAGGATTAGGCACCAATTTCCTTAAGCCATTAATGCAATTTCTCTCTCTCTCTCTCTCTCTCTCTCTCTCT
>JADRCD010205968.1:0-25581 GCA_019843815.1 Montemys delectorum | reverse complement strand
TGTGTGTGTGTGTGTGTGTGTATGTGTGTGTGTGTCTAGATAACAGAAGAGTACCATGGCATATATATAGAGAGCAGCCAGAGGATAACTTTCAGAAGTCCGTTCTTTCCTATCATATAAGTTCCAGGAATGAAAGCTCAGGTCCATCAGGCTTGGTTGCAAGCACTGTACCTGCTGAAACATTTCACCAGCATGCACACGCACACACTTTTAAATATACACAGTATCCTGGTATAAAGTATTTTCTGTAAGTGTTCGCTAAAGGCTAGGGGTGGTAGTTCAATGTGGAATGCTTGGCTCATAGGCAAAAGGTCCTAGGTTGAATCCCCAGTACTGGTTCCCAAAATAAAGCAAGTATTGTAAAGAAAGGAAAGGTAAATTATTCTGTCTCCAATGATTGTAAAACTTGAAAATACTTTTTTCCTTTCCTGTTAATAAACACTTATTGGGCTGGGTGATGGTGGTACACACTTTTAAACCAAGCATTCTGGAGAAAGGCAGGTGAGACTTTCTGAGTTTGAGGCCAGCCAGGGCTATGGAGAAACCTGTCTCAAAAAAAAACCATACATACATACATACATACATACATACATACACACATACATACATACATACTGGTATGCCATTTTAACAGCATCAACATATATAGCAAGCTTAAATCAAACATCTACCTCTCTTGAGTGCAAAATAAAACTATTCTGAAATCATAACCAAGTAAAAGTAACTTAGGAAAGAAAACTAGCTTCTAGTGGACCTTCCTTAGAACAAGTACTCTGAAGCACTCTGAATGAGAAGGCATTTCATCTGAGTCCACAAGGTAATTCAACGAGGTTGATAATCTGCCCTCACCTTATATATGTCTACTCTATTCTTCCCACTTAACTCTGTGTGGGTCTGATAATGGTCAAGGAGTATTTGTGTAAAAGTCTGTGATATCTAACCTATAGTTAGATATAGTTCCCTTCAAGACTAAAGGCAAAGTCATAATCCTGAGTCCTATAAGGATCTAAGATAGCTACTTGAAGAAATATCATCTTATAGGAGTACTGTTCCTCTCAAGCAATGAGAGTCATATTCTTAAGTTGTTTCTACTGGGTATTTTGTTACAGTGACCCAAGAGTCTAAGAATCAGACTCAAGCCTGGGCTCTACAGAAGTCAGATAAACAAGTACAGGTTCTCTGGGTACATTCTGATCTACCAATTCACAAAAGATGCTCCCTGACAAAGAAAGGTAAAACTCGGGTTTCAAAGAAAATGTTTCTAGCAGTGATGAGATACAATTCAATACTATAGACTGGCTTAGAGAAAGGAAAAATCTAATTTGATCTGCATCTTCATGGATAACTCCCAGATGCACTTCATAGGAAAGGGGAATTAACAGAGGCAAAGAGTCAAAACAAAACTCCGTAAGTATAAAAACAGAGTCATAAAATCTGAGTAAGCCTGTTGACAAAGAATATAAAAATTAAGAGCAAAAGCCAAGCAACACTAGCACACCTTTAATCAAAACTAAGCATGCACCTGTTTATCCAACTCCTACAGGCTTCCTACCACATTCCCCACTGGTGCACATCTAACTCACAGACCCTATTTGTTACAAAAGCCAACATTCTCTACCAACCCCTGTATCTTTCAAACAGTTCCTAATACCCAAGGAAAATCTAAAATATATTTGCTTAATCAACTCTAATAAAGTAAAATGGGAGAGAAGATTCACTGGCTAGAAAACATAGAAAAGATGTCAATTCTACCAACTGATCTGTATGCTTAACACTACTTACTATCCAAGCCCTAAGCAAGGTTATTTTGTATACATGGAATTAATTCGCGACCAGGATAACCAAACAAGTTCATTCAGAAAAAGCGAGGAGAGAACTCTCCAGGGGAACAATGACTTAAGACTGTGGTACTGCTACAGGAACAGACAGAATAGTCAGGGAGAACAGTGACAAACAACTATAATCCCAATACTAGAGAAGCTGAGCAGCACACGTTCAGGGCTAGCCTAAGCTACACAGCAGGGCTCTATCTTAATTAAAAAAAAAAAAAAAGTAGAGAACTCAGAAACCCATGCATTCAAACATGTGGCAATGATTTTTTAAAAACGTCTTATTCTTGTGTATGACGGGGAAGGGGAGCACATGTGTGCAGCAGCTCAAGTGTTGAGCTCACAGGCCAGCTCTGTTGAGCTGGTCCTCTCCTTCACCTTTACATGGGTCCCAGGGGTAAAACTCAGTTTATCAGGCTTACACAGAAAGCACTTTTTACCCAAGACCCATCTCGCCAATCCCCAAATGATTTTTGCCTAATGTACAAAAGTAATTCAAGGGGAAACAGGCAATTCAACACAGAGCACTAGATCAAATGAAACCAAACCTCAAAATGGGCCACAAAACTAAGAAGCAGAGGAGATCTGAAAACACAGTTCATGAAATGTATTACCTACCCACTAAGGACTGCAGAGATGGAGGCTGTCTGGGCAGATAAAGGTGCTTGCTGCCAAGCCTGACAATCTGAGTTCAATTCCTGGGACCTACTGGGTCAAATGAAGACCAACTGATTCCTACAAACTGTTCTCCGACCTCCACGCACAACTCTCCCAACCAACAAGTTTAAGTTATAAAGTGGTTAAATTGTTATTTATTCATTAAAATTATATGTTTGGCCCAGGAAAACAAAAAAAGATAAAAATTAAAACACTTGAGAAATTATTAGCAAACCACATGTGCAACAGTAAAACTTAGACTAAGCTAGAGCAGTGGTTCTTAATCTTCCTAATGTTATATCCCTTTAATACAGTTCCTTGTGTTGTGGTGACCCTCAACCATAAAATTATTTTCGTTGCTACATCATAACTGTAATTTTGCTACTGTCATGAGTCATTACATAAATATCTGTTTTTAGTTGGTCTCAAGCAACCCCTAAATGGGTCATGACCCACAGCTGGGAACTGCTGAGCTAGGGGGTTTGGTGTTCACATGTTGCATTATCAGTCTTACTTGGTCCAGCACTTTTTGACGATGCCCTCATTCCTCCTTTTAGTAATAGGAATGTATATCTGTTCCATTGTATGCTGAAAATAATTCACTTTTAGAATTCACAGCGTTTTATTGAGACTGTCGAAGACTATGGGGGATTTTGAAGTAGGATTAAATACACTTTGCATATAGTGGCTTGAATGAGAATGTCTCCCATAGGCTCAAATATCTGAACCCTGGTGGTGACTTTATAGGCTACACCTTGCTACGTACGGGCAGGCTCTGAGACTAGCCCCCATTCCAGTTCACCCTCTCTGCTTCATGTTTGGGGCTTAACATGTGATTTCTGCTCCCTGCCATGATGGTCTTATCCCTCTGAAAGCACAAGCCAAAATAAACTCTTTCTTCCATGAATTGCCTTGGTCATGGAATTTTATTACAGCAATAGAAAAGTAAATAATGCAGATGATAAATAACCGGAGAAGATTAAAAAAAATATTCTGAATCCTAAAAAGACCATGATAAAATTGGGCACCAAAAAGTAAAAAGAAGCCAGGCAGTGGTGGCACACGCCTTTAATCCCAGCGCTTGGGAAGCAGAGGCAAGTGGATTTCTGAGTTCAAGGCCAGCCTTGTCTACAGAGTGAGTTCCATGACAGTCAGGGCTGCACAGAGAAACCCTGTCTTAAAAAACAAACACACATACAGTAAAAAGAACTCAACCTGTATATCCATTAACGTAGATAGCAACTCCACTAAATATTGCAGACGCTGTCCCATCCTTCTGCTTAGCGGCATCCGAGCGAAACTGCTCCTCCAGCTTCTGGACCTTGGCAGCCATGTACCCGCCCTACAACCAAAAATGGAATGCCAATAAACAACTGTAACAGCACCCCCCCCCATCACATACTTTTAACTTAAAAACCTTAACAGATTTACCAATACAGTCTCACTTTTTTAACCTTAAAGTAATTAGGCTTAACGGTTTTATTATGTCTTCAAGTAAAGCTATAGGTGACAACTACTGGTATACACTCTGTCCAAACAGCAAGCCACTTGTTTTTACTTTTAAAATTGTATATGCTCACTATAATGGTTTTCAGAAAACAGAGATATATTAAGAAAATTACAATTGATACAACCTCATTCTCTAACATTTTGGAAAGCTATTTCAAGCCTTTCTATCTCAACACTAGTTACAATCACAGTGACATTCCTTTATTCCCACTGCTTTCGTCAAGGCCATCACTCCAGGTTAACATATATAGCTAAGCATTAACTGCAGTGTCTTACTACATACAGATGACTGACAACTCCCTATTTATTGGATACTTACATATTTTTTCCCTATTTCTCAGTATTATTACCAATGCTGAGATAAAATATATTAGTCTAGATGGTAAAATACAGTTCAAGGGTTAGGGTTTATGGACAGTGTTAACGGCTTTCAATGCATTGTGAAAACAAAGACAAATAATAAAGTCACGTATATTATACCTTAAGCCATATGATAAACTAAAAAGAACAAAAATTATCTAGATATTTAAGTATTCACTAAAACACACCCATTTTTCCCAGCCATCATTTTCTGTTCTCTTCCTCCATCCACCTCGCCTCATGTTGGAGCTTCTATGTGGAGAGAAAAAAAAAGTCAATTTTATACCATAAAATTCATTGATATTCTATCAAGGAAAATGGGAAATTTGAAAATTCAAACATTCAATGAACAAAGACCAAAGTTCAACGCCAAGTAAACCTCGCCAATGCATCATCCTCAGGTTTCCCTGGTAAAGCCTCCAGTGTACCCTCCCTACATGGTTAAGCCTCATGTTTAAACACTTTTCAACTGGGTATGATGGTCTGCATGGGGAAAGGATCCACACACTCCCTAATAACACTTAACATTCACTTTGCATAAAACATCAATAAACCCAACCAACACAGTTACACTTGTTACAACTAATTAGTTAAACAATCTACTATGTCCCTTCATCATCTGACCTAGGATGGCTCTTAAACTGTGTCACATTAGCCACTCAAGAATGCACACAAAGTTGAGGGACATCTGGGTTGTTTCCAGTTTCTGGCTATTATAAATAAGGCTGCTATGAACATGGTGGAGCATGTGTCCTTATTACATGATGGAGCGTCTTGTGGGTATATGCCCAGGAGTGGTATGGCTGGATCCTCTGGTAAAACTATGTCCAATTTCTGGAGGAACCGCCACACTGATTTCCAGAGT
Organism: Montemys delectorum; assembly: GCA_019843815.1. Taxonomy (NCBI): domain Eukaryota; kingdom Metazoa; phylum Chordata; class Mammalia; order Rodentia; family Muridae; genus Montemys; species Montemys delectorum. The sequence goes on along the minus strand of JADRCD010205968.1, from coordinate 20,361 downwards.
GGTTGTACCAGTTTGCAATCCCACCAGCAGTGAAGTAGTGTTCCTATTTCTCCGCAGCCTCTCCAGCATCTGCTGTCACCTGAGTCTTTTATCCTAGTCAATCTCACTGGTGTGAGGTGGAATCTCAGAGTTGTTTTGATTTGCATTTCCCTGATGACTAGGGATGTTGAACATTTCTTTAAGTGTTTCTCAGCCATTTGGTGTTCATCAGAAGAGAATTCTTTGTTTAGCTCTATGCCCCATTTTTTGATAGGGTTATTTGGTTCTCTGGAGACTGACTTCTTGAGTTCTTTGTATACATTGGATATTAGCCCTCTATCAGATATAGGGTTGGTAAAGATCTTTTCCCAATTTGTTGGTTGCCGTTTTGTCCTATTGACAGTGTCTTTCAACAGAGGAATGGATACAGAAAGTGTGGTACATCTACACAATGGAGTAGTACTCAGCTATTAAAAATAATGAATTTATAAAATTCTTAGGGAAATGGATGGATCTGGAGAGTATCATCCTGAGTGAGGTAACCCAATCACAAAAGATCACACATGGTATGCATTCTTTGATAAGTGGTTATTAGCCCAGAAATTTGGAATACAGGAAGAACGACCCACAAACCACAAGAAACTTTAGAAGAAGGAAGACTAAAAGGTGGACATTTCATTCCTTCTTAAAAAGGGGAATCAAACACCCACAGAAGGAGTGGCAGAGAGTAAATATGGAGCAGAGACTGAAGGAAGGACAAGCATATAGCTATCTCCTAAGAGACTCTGACAATACCTGACTAATACAGATGTAGAGGCTCACAGCCATTCATTGAACTGAGTACACGGTCCCCAATGAAGGAGTTAGAGAAAGGTTCTATGGAGCTGAAGGGTTTGCAGCCCCTTAGGACGAACAACAATTACTAACTAGTACCCTCAGAGCTCCCAGGGACCCAACCACCAATCAAGGACTATACAGGGTGGGATTGAGTGTACTGGCAGCAGGTATGTGGTGGAGGATTGCAAATTCGATCATCGATAGGAGTGAGGGACCTCGGCCTTGTGAGGGTTTTGTGCCCCAGTGTGGGGGAATGCCAGGGCCAATGGGTGGGAGAGGGTGGGGGGACAGGCATTGGGAGGGGGGAGGCAGAAGGGGTTTGTTCTTGTGTTTGTTTGTTTGTTTGTTTTGGAGGGGAAATGGGAGAGGGAAAGTGTACATGTGAATGAAGAAAATACCTAATAAAAAAAAAAAAAAAAAAGAATGCACACAAAGTATGACACATCTGTCCTACAAAATGTCTCCCTAAGAAGTTCATTAAAAGAATGCATCATAGGGGAATGATTATCTTGATAACTAATAGATCTGGTGTTCTTAAGGCAATACTTAGTGAACTGTACCACACAACACCAAGATTACCAAATCATGGCTTTTCAAGCTTCAGGCTTAGGGATTAGAAAACCAGTTAAGTCATCCTAAGGACAAAAGAATTCACTAAATGAATTCTTACAAAGTCAAGTTCTTCTAGCCACAAACTGGGCTATCATTGAATTATCTTTCATAAATTAATACAATATTTAGATTTTTCTGTAATTATATAGGTTTATAATAAAAGATTATTATATAAAGCCTAATGTACTCTATCAAAGTTACTTTGGCTTTGGTATGATTTATGAGAATATTTAACACTTAAAAACATACTTTATCCACACATACAGATACTGTTTCAAATACTCTTGGTTCTTAAATGCCCCTTAATTTGGTTTCTCTTTCTGACATTTGTATTAACAACATATTGTATACATGAAAGATGGTTAAAAGACACAGACATTGTCAGCTAAGTCCCAGTAGTGAAACAAGACAATGTAAATGTTTTAGGGGCATATGTAGAAAGGCCCTGAGAATGAAATACTAATTCTGTGGACAGAAGAGTTTTGCTCTAGACAAGTAAAACGTTGTTCAATGGTGTATTCATTATCAAGCCCAGAACTGCCATAATTTCTCTTATATTCTCCTTAAGTAGCTTACTTTGCCAGTCCTAAAGACTTCATCCCTTAAGAGTCAAAGAAACTCCTAATACAAAATACTGGATCAAAGAAACTCTCAATCTATGCACCTACTTTTACAAGCAAATGACTTGAGAATTCCACTAATGTGTATGTCACAGTCATTAAATGTAGCTATCTGCAGTCATCGGAATGAGAATGTCCCCAGAGACTCAGATATTTGAACACTTGGTCAGCTGGTGGTGCTGTCTGGAAAGGCTTAACAGGTGGCCTTGCTGGAGGAAGTATGTCACTGGAGGTTAAAGACTGTTGCCATTTCCAGCTTGCTCTCTTTGCTTCATGCTTTGTGGCTGGAGATGTGAGCTCTCCGCATTCTGCTCCAGCTGCCATGCCTGCTGCCTACTGACATGACATGACATCATGACATCACGGCGGACAGCAACAGGTTTGTATACAGCCTGATCTTATGGAGGAATTTTCTCTGATGACTGTACCTTATGTCAACCTGATAAAACTAGCTTGCACATTTACATAAACACATCCATATTTCACTGAGACCAACAAAAATCTTGTTTCATATACTCAAAATACTAAAATGGAAATATAGTAAATTACCATTAACTGTTCATGTGATTGGGTAGTCTGGGCAGTCAGGGCTACACAGTGAGAGCCTGTTTCAAAACAACAACAACAAAGTCTTTTTCCAAGACTGGAGAGATGGTTCAGGGGCTGAGAACATACTGGTTCTGCAGAGGACCAGAGACTGGCTGAAGCAACCACATCTGGAAGTTCACAACCACCTCTAACCCCAGCTCCAAGAGATCTAACACATGCTCTGGATGCCACCAGCACCTACATTCACATGTGCACACCCCTATACACAACCAAGCATCTGCTACACACATGCATATATATCACACATAATTAAAATAAAAACATAAATCCTTAACAAAAAAAAATTCTGAAAACTCAGAATCAAATTCTGAACAAAGAAGACCATAAGCAACTCTCCTAGAAGTGGTACAGACAAAACCAGCAATTGAACCACATCTGCTAGCAATAAGAACCACACAGTATATGGGAGTTAACTACAAATCATTTTTGGGTTGGTGGTATGGTGTTAAATAAGGAGCTAAGTAAAACTATTCTTATAATCTATAATGTGTCATGATATAAAGGGTAAATTTCTGCTAATCCATAAAGATCATCAAGAAAGAAGTAGTTTATCAATGTCTCTGCAGTCTTAGATATAGAAAGGCTGTCCACTCCAAGAGACTGGTCAACTTATTTAAATAAGACTTTACCTAAAGGGCAGTGGATCAGGATACAAACAGCCAGACAGAATAGTCTGAAAAATAATGAGCTGTTCTTCCTCTGTTCCAACTAATCTTTTCAATTACAATGTGTCCTCTTCACTATACCTATTCATTAAGAAGCAATGGCCCTAATCCCAGCACTTGGGAGGCAGAGGCAGGCAGATTTCTAAGTTCGAGACTAGCCTAGTCTATAGAGTGAGTTCCAAGGCAGCCAGGGCTACACAGAGAAACCCCGTCTCAAAAAACAAAAAACAAAACAAAAACAAAAACAACAAAAAAGAAGCAATGGCCCAGCCAAGATGCCCTGAGCAGTCTGCTAGCGCAAAGAGACTACCATTCTCCTGCCAGCTCCATCAGACCTGAGGCTCCTGAACCATATCAAACTGCAGATCCAAAAACATACAGCCCAAGGATACCCATCAGAGGCCTGCCATATCAAGATCATCCAAGTTAACCCACCTCCCAATGCCTATTACAACAAGAACAACCAGGGACCAAAAACATCCAAATGGCTAAAGGCCTTCGAAAGAACACAATCAACAAAAGCCAAGGCAATATGACACCTCCAAAGCACAGCTACCACACTAAAGCAAGCTCTGGATAGTCCAACACAACTGAAATACAAAAAAATGACCTTAAATCCAATCTTAAAAAAGATGATAGGGCCCTTTAAAGAGATGATGAATAAATCCCTTTTTAAAAATACAAGAATACACAATCAAACAGAGGTCTTTAAAGAGAAAACAAAATAAAAATCCCTTAAAGATATACAGAAAATACAATTAAACAAGTGAAGGAAATAAATAAAATAGTGCAAAACCTGAAAGTAGAAATAGAATCATTAAAGAAAACACAAACTGAGGGAATCCTAGAAATGGAAAACCTAGGGAAGAGAACAGGAACATCACAGAAGACAAGAGATGGAAGAGAATCTCAGGCAGAGAAGATACAATAGAAGAAATAAATCACACAAAGAAAATGTTAAAGCTGCTGGCCACGCCTTTAATCCCAGCACTTGGGAAGCAGAGGTGGGGGATTTCTGAGTTGGAGGCCAGCCTGGTCTACAGAGTGAGTTCCAGGACAGCAAGGGCTACACAGAGAAACCCTGTCTCTAAGAAAAAAAAAAAAAAAGAAAGAAAATGTTAAAGCTAAAAAATTTCTGACACAAAACATCCAGAAAATGTGGGATACCATGAAAAGACCTAAGCTAAGAATAATAGGAGTAAAGAGTAAAGAGGAGTAAAGAGCCCCAGCACCAAGGCCCAGAAAACATTCTCAACAAAATCACAGAAGAAAGCTTTCCCAACCTAAAGAAAGAGATGCCTATAAATGTGCAAGAAACTTATGAACCCCAATTAGATTGGGCCAGAAAAGATAATCTTCCTGGTACATAATAATCAAAACAAAATCTACAGAACAAAGATTGAATGAATATTAAAAATGGCAAGGGAAAAAGGCCAGGGAACATACAAAGGCAGACCTAACAGAATCACACCCAACTTCTCAACAGAGACTCTAAAAGCCAGAAAGACCTGGGCAGATATCCTGCAATCTCTAAAAAACCACAGGTGCCAACTACTATACCCAACAAAACACTCCATCACCACAGATGGAGAAAACAAGACATTTCAAGACAAATCCAGATTCTGATAATATCTACCCACAAATTCAGTCCTACAGAAAATTCTAGAAGGAAAACTCCAACCCAAGGATAATTACATCCAAGAAAACATGGAAAATAATTCCATACCATCAAAAACAAGGAAAGCACAAACATACACACATAAATATACATACACATACACACCACCAACATCAAAATAACAGGAATAATCACTGGTCAGTCATTAATATATCTCTCAGTAAAAAGACACAATAAATAGACACAAGCTAACAGTAAGGATTCAAAACAGGATCAATCATTCTGCTACATACAAGAAACACACCTCAGCATTAAAAATAGACATTACCTCAGAGTAAAGGGCTGGAAAAGAAGTTTTCCAAGCAAACAGACCCAAAATACAAGCTGGAGTAGCCATTCTAATATCCAATAATTAGACTTTCAATCAAAATTAATCAAGAGACAGGGAAGAAAGGACACTTCATACTCAAAGGAAAAATCTACCAAGATGACATCTCAATTCTGAGCACTTATGCCCCAAATACAAGGGCACTCACATTTGTACAAGAAACACTGCTAAAGCTTAAATCACACACCAAACCTAGCACATTAATAGTGGAAGACTTCAATACCCCACTCTCACCAATTGACAGGTCATCCAGACCTAAACCAAGAAACAATGAAACTAATAGAATATTTCACCCAGACACAGAAGAATGCACACTCTTCTTAACACCTCATGGATCCTTCTCCAAAATTATCATATAGTCAGTCACCAAGCAAGCCTCAACAGATATAAGAAAATTGCAACAATGCCTTGTATCTTATCAGACCATCATGAATTAAATAAAGCTAGACTTCAACAACAGAAACACTGGAAAGCCTGTACACTCATGGAACTTGAACAATTCTCCATACACAATGATCTCTGGTCAGGAAAGAAATAAATTAAGGACTTTCTAGAATTTAATGAAAATGAAAGCACAACATACCTAAATTTATAGGACAATGAAAGCAGTGCTAAGAGGAAAGTTCATAGCAATTAGGTACCTCCATAAAGAAATTAGAATTCTCATATCAGCAATTTAAAAGTATACCTGAAAGCTCTAGAAAAATAAGAAGCAAGCACACCAAGGAAGAGTAGAGGGCAAGAATTAATCAAAATCAGAACTGAAATCAATCAGGTAGAAACAAAGAAAACACTACAAAGAATGAATGAAACCAAGACCTAGTTCTTTGAGAGAGAGAAAAAAAAAAAATCAACAAAATAGACAAACTCTTAGCCAAACTAACCAAGAGACAGACAGTATCCAAATAAAATCAGTAATGAAAAGGGAGACATAACAACTGACATTGAGGAAAATCAAAGAATCACTGGGTCTTATTTCAAAAGCCTGTACTGTTCAAAATTGGAAAATCTTAATGAAATGTACGGTTTTCTAGACAGATACCACTTATCAAAGTTAAATCAAGATCAGGTAAACTATTTAAACTGCCCTATAACATCCCCAAAGAAATAGAAGCAGTCATTAAAAGTCTCCTAACTAATAAAAGCCCAGGGTTTTAGTGCAGAATTCTACCAGACTTTCAAAGAAGAGCTAATTCCAATACTACTCAAACTATTCCACAAAACAGAAGGAACACTGCCAAACTCATTCTATGAGGCCAGTCACCCTGATACATAAACCACACAAGACTCAACAAAGAAAGAACTTCAAACCAACTTCTCTTATGAACATTGATGCAAAAATACTCAATAAAATAATTGTAAACCGAATCCAGGAACACATCAAAGACATCATCCAAAAGATCAAATAGGCTTCATCCCAGGGACACAGGGATGGTTTAATATACAAAAATTCATCAATGTATTCCACCATATAAAACTGAAAGAAAAAAAAAACACATCACACGATTATCTCATTAGGTGCTAAAGGAACCTTTGATAAAATCCAACACCCCTTCATGTTAATGGTTATTAGAGAAATCAGGAATACCGGTCACATAACATAGTCAAAGCAATTTACAAATTACAATTTCATTCATTCTTTGTAGTGTTTTCTTTGTTTCTACCTGATTGATTTCAGTTCTGATTTTGATTAATTCTTGCCCTCTACTCTTCTTTGGTGTGTTTGTACAAATATACAAGCTAACAGCCAACATCAAAATAAATAGAGAGAAAAAGCATTTCCACTAAAATCAGGGACAAGACAAGGCTCCCCACTACCTATTCAACACAGTACCTGAAGTTCTAGCCAGAGCAATAAGACAACTAAAGGAGATCAAGGGGACACAAATTGGAAAGGAAGATTGTCAAGGTATCACTATTTGCAGATGATATAATAGTATACATAAGTGACCCCAAAAATTCTACCAGAGAACTCCTATACCTGATAGACAAGTTTAGCCAAGTGGCTGAATACAAAATTAACAGAAAAATAAATCAGTTGCTCTCCTTTATACAAATAATAAACGAGTGGAGAAAGAAATTAGGGAATAACACCCTTTACAATAGCCACAAATAATATATATTGGTGTAACTCTAACCAAGCAAGTGAAAGATCTATTATGACAAGAACTTCAAGTGCATGAAGAGAGAAACTGAAGATATCAGAAGATGGAAAGATCTCCCATACTCATGGAAAGGTAGGATTAACATAGTGAAAATGGCCCTCTTACCAAAGCAATCTAAAGGGCAATCCTCATCAAAATTCCAACACAACTTTTTACAGACCTTGAAAGACCAATTCTCAACTTCATATGGAAAAACAAAAAACCAAGGATATGCCGGCAGTGGTGGCACACGCCTTTAATCCCAGCACTTGGGAGGCAGACGCAGGTGGATTTCTGAGTTCGAGGCCAGCCAAAGTGAGTTCCAGGACAACCAGGGTTATACAGAGAAACCCTGTCATGAAAACCCAAAAACAAAAACAAGGATAGCCAAAACAATCCTGAACAACAAAAGAACTTTAGGAGGAATGACTATCCCTGACTTCAAGCTGTACTACATAGAGCAGTAGTGATAAAAACTGCACGGTATTGGTACAGACAGAGACATGTTGATCAATGGAATCCAATTGAAGAGCCAAAAATGCCCACACACCTATGGACACTTGATTTTTGACAAAGAAGCCAAAACCATACAATGGAAAAATGAAAGCATCTTCAACAAACAGTGGACTAACTGGATGTGTCCAAGTAGAATGAAAACAGAACCATATTTATCACCCTGCACAAAACTGAAGTCCAAGTGGATCAAAGACCTCAACATAAAACCAGATGTACTGAATCTCATAGAAGAGAAAGCAGGAAATACCCTTGAACGTACTGATACAGGAGTCAATTTCTTGAAAAGGACACCAATGACTCAGGCTCTAAGATCAACAACTGATAAATGGGATCTCATGAAACTGCAAAGCTTCTATAAGGCAAAGGACACTGTCAAAAAGACAAATCAGTAACCTACACATTAGGAAAGGATCTTCACCATCCCTACAACTGACAGAAGGTTAATATCCAAAATTTACAAAGAACTCAAGAAGTTAGACACCAATAACCCAAATTGCTCAATTAAAAATGGGGTACAGAACTAATCAGAGAATTCTCAACAGAGGAATCTTGAATGGCCAGGAAGGACTTAAAGAAATGTTCAAGGGGCCATCTGCTGCTGAGCACCGATTGCTCTTCTGAAGAACATGAGTTCAAATTCTAGCAACCACATGGTGGCACAGAACCACCCGTAATGAGATCTGATGCCCTATTCTGGTGCATCTTTAGACAGCTACCATGTAATAATAATAAATAAATCTTTAAAAAAAAGTTCAAAGTCTTCAGTCACCAGAAAAATGCAAATCAAAACAAAACCACAAAGACATAGCACATGCTCACCCGTATGTGGAGCAAGGGGAACACTTCATTGCTGATGGGAGTGCAAACTTGAACAACCACTTTGGAAATCAATTTGGCAATTTCTCAGAAAACTGGGTATAGTTCTACCTCAAGACCCAGCTATACCACTCCTGGGCATATACTCAAAAGATGCTCCAACATCCCACAGAAATTCAAAGCATTACAGCAGAATTATAATTATCTAAGTCCACTTCTGAGTATATATCCAAACTCAAAGTAGGGAAGCATTTATCTATGCACCTATATTCAGAGCAGCAGCATTCATAGTAGCTAAAAGGTACAGGCAACCCCAAATGTACATTGACATAAGACCACAAAAACAAAATGTGCTAAACACATATGAAATGTTACTTACACTTAGAAAACTTAACATATGCTACAACATAGAGTCATAAAAATATTATGCTAAGCAAAAGCAGCCATATGTAAAACTAACACAGTTTTTTTTCTTTTTTAAGCAAAGCAAAAAAGCCAGTGGGAAAAAAAGATACTCTACCATCCCACTCAGACTAGATGCTTCAAGTGGTTACAAGAGACTGAAAATAGGATGGCGTGTTTTAGAACTGGGGGTAATAACAGGAAGCATCTTAAGTCAAGATGAAAGGGATCCTCAGATGAATAGCAGTAATATCTGTTGCACACTGTATTAATGTTACTGAACTTCCATTTTAAAAAATGGTTAGGACCAAAGAGATTGCTGCGCATCCAAGAGCATCGGCTGTTCTTTCAGAGGACTGTGATGGGCTCCATTGACAGTACTCTCATAGTGATTCACAACTATCTTTAACTCCAGTTCTAGGAGTACCCCAATGCTCTCTTCTGGCCTCTGTGGTTACCAAGCATGAATGTGGTACAGAGACATACAAGCAAGCAAAGCACTTGTACACAGAAAAACTAAAAACTTTAAAAAAAAAAAAAAAAAAAAGGATCATAAAAACGTTAGTTTTATGCTCTAAGCATTTTATTAAAATTTTAAATACCTTTTTAAATGCAGAAAGTTAGAAGCATGGTGAAGGATGAGACTGTCAAATAGGAGGGTGGGGAGCACAAAGCTGGTAAGAGTCAACTTTCCAAGAAATCTGTGCAATAGGGCCTATCACATTTTTCTTGGAATCAGGGGCAACAAAAGACTAAACACACAGGCAATTTACAAAGGCCATGTTCTGCCTTCAGGAAATGGTTAAATAAATGAAGTACAAACCCACAGGCCTAAAAGAGTTGAGAGTGTCTGTACCAATGTACTCTTATTTTGTCCATAAAGGGTTGGGGTTTTAACACCAGATCAACAACCTCTATAATATGTTTAAATACAAAATACAGCTGTTTTTTGAGACTTTGTTTTGACTCAACTATATAGACCAGACCATCAATGTTTCAGGCTATGATTCTCAAATTTCTACATTTTAAGAGCAGTACAGACATTCTTCAATTTCATACCTTACGAAGCCTAGCAGATCCAACCTACATATGAACATTAGGATTTTGAATTTGAAGGTATACACACTAAGCTATTTAATGTGAACATAAAAGCTACACACCCAAGTGAAAGGGCCCAGGAACTATGTCCATGAAAGCACAGATACTAGCTTTCATTTCTAGACTTGTTTATAGGGGTTATAAACCAAGATGGTGGACATTCTAAGAACAGTGTTACATTTAAGATACCTTATAGAAAAAAAAATGTACATAGTACAACACCAGGATGTTCCAGGCAAGCTTTATAGTGACTACCTCCCCCACTTCCTAATTTATGGGTGTTCTTCCTCCATCTTTATTTCTTGTGCTTTTTTCCCTTACTGCAGTAAAACTATTTCTATAAGAAATGATAAACCTTTTTTAGGTTTTAAGTCAGGGTCTCCTAACTCTTACCCCAGCCTCCCAAGCAGCTGGGACCACAGACAAGTGCCACACTCAGCTAAGGCACTATCTTGAACAACAGAACTCCAAGAGCTTTATTAATAAAGGTGGCTACAAGCACTCTCTAAACCAAAACAACAAAGAGAATGGATTTGACCTTGATCACATCCTTTTCTGGAAGTGACCAATAATTACCTTTTCTTGGGAGTTTTCTGTTAGACTCCTCCCACTACTGACTAGTGTTCATGTTGTGACTGATCTTCACAACACTTCTACAGAAAAGACAGCCCAACTACTATGGCCTTCTAGGATTACAGAGAAGCTAGAATACTGATACAGCTGAACTGCTAATTTGTGATATAAAATCATATTTGTGTTTTTAGAAACAGGGTCTCACTGGCCTGGAACTTGCCATGTATACCATGCTGGCCTAAAATTCAGAGATTTACCTCCCTCTGCTTCCTAAAGGCTGCATTAAAGGTGTGTGTTATCATGCCCAGCTATACTTTTCTTTAAAATTAATGTTCCCATAGTTTCAAGTGAGAAACTAACAATGATATTATCATGTGTTGCCATGGAAGACCACCTCTACTGAATCAATCTAGTTTAGTACAATTCAGTAAAAGCAGTGAGAACATTGAGATGGCCTGCAGGTAAACAAGCCAAGTCTGATAACCTAAGGGTCATGACCCCTTTGCGGTCAAACAACCCTTTTACCTGTATATCAGATATCCTGTAGATCAAATATTCACATGATTTATAATAGTAGCAAAATCACAGTTATAAAGTAACAATAAAGATAATTAATTGTATGGCTGGGGTCACCACTATAGGTTTTGGGCAGGGCTAGAAATTTGTATTTCTAGAAATTTCCCATATAATTCATAAACTGGTCATAGGCTGGTTTTGCTGATATTTAAAGTGTATGCAGAGGGGAAGTGAAGACAGAGACTAGCCCAGGAGCTCTGAGGAAAAGAGCATATAAGGAAAGTGCAAATGCTGCTATATGGAGCTCTGCCTGCATGAATTCCATAGGGTGTATACTACAGGTGACCGTCTTTCCTGTCTGCTCTCCCATATTCCTCTCCTCCTAATCCACATCAGATTAGCAGTGTCTTTCAAACACACTGTCATTTGCAGTTTTCAAGGAAAGTAAAATATAAACCATAATGCAAGGTAATCAGAGATGACAGACTTACATAAAACTAAATACTACATTAGAAGCACTGATAGAATCGCAATCAGTGCACAGAAAAAGCAATCAAACTAAGCTTAGAGAAGAAAACTACCAAAAACAAACAAACAAAAAACACTTAAAAGGAGATATAAGCTGAGACCAGTAATGAAATAATATGTGTGCTGTTAAAGGCAGAAAGGAAAGGAACACGGAAGAGGAGAAACAGCAGTGATGTCAGAAAGAGAAAAAAAATCATGAAACTACAAAAAATGCAGAGACGCTCAAGGCAACATTCTGGAATTAACTGGGAAGTAGGACCCATGGCCAGGTAGTAGATGAACTGACATAGCTGAGGAATGTAACAGAAGGCCTGAGTATCAACCTAAGAAGCTTAGGAAGTACAAATGTCCATGCATAAAGAGCACAGAATGATGGCAGAAAACCGCATCTCGTGCATTCCACTGTACAATATACTATGTAAAACTTACAAGGTAGCCGGGCAGTGGTGGCACACGCCTTTAATCCCAGCACTTGGGAGGCAGAGGCAGGTGGATTTCTGAGTTCGAGGCCAGCCTGGTTTACAGAGTGAGTTCCAGGACAGCCAGGGCTACACAGAGAAACCTCGTCTCGAAGAAACAAAACAAAACAAAACTTACAAGGTAAATGAGCATCAATGATATGCAACTAGAAATAATTTCCTTGGAGGAACTAAAGTTTTAAAATATGATCTAACTTGGTGTTGGGGAGATGGTTCCATAGCAAAGTGATTGTCCTTCAAGCATGGCACCCTGAGTTGGAGTCTTTAGCACCTACATAAAAAAAAAAGCCCAGCATGGTGGCACGCACCTTTAATCCCTTGGAGTCTGAAGTGAATCTCTGGAGCTCACTGGGCAATGGCCAGCCTGGACTAGCTGAATGGATGAGCTACAGAATCAGTGAGAGTGCCTATCACAGAAAATATGGGAGTGAGCAATGGAGGACACTAAACATTGACCTCTCATGCACACACCCATACAAACTGTACATACCCTACACCCAATATGTGTGTATGTGTGACTTTTCTATATGTTCCATTTTTACAAGTCTTTTTTTTTACTAATCATTAAATTCAATGTAACTACAAATGAACATAAAAAGGAGAAAATTTAAGTTGCCAAAACTTCTAGATTCTTCCCTTGTCTTCATGCTGAGACTTCTCATATATAGAAAGAAAATTGCTGCCTTTAAAAATGAGAGACATTCTTCAAGATACTCAAAGTGTAATTCTGTTTAATTTAAGCTCATTTAATACACTATGCTTTGTTTGGTTGGAGCTTGTTTGGTTTTGAGACTGGCTTTAAATTCACTAGGTAGCTGAGGATGACGGTCATGACTACGATCCTCCTGCCTCTACCTTCCAGTTCCTGGACTACATAATGGTTACTGCTATACCTAACAGATTCTAAGAAAGTTAATTTCAAGAGAGTTTAATAGGATCTTTAAAAGACAATTACAACATTTTCTATTGGTCATAAAGGACTTGCAGAAGAACATTAGCTTCCACTATCACAAATTTGAACAGTGTCAGTACTGCCTCTTAAGCACTAAAATCCCAAACAGCAGTCTTCAGAACATTTTACAAGTCTAACAAATACATTAGTAATACTTCCATCTCAACCATAAAAATCTCATTTTTCAATAAATTATCTAGATCAAACAATGTGATTCAAAGAAATTACAAATACCAAAATTTTCAGACAACTGAATATTTTAAAAACCAGAATGTGGGGCTGGAGATGACTCAGTGGTTAAAAGCACTGACTGCTCTTCCAGAGACTCAGGTTCAATTACTAACACCCACATGGCAGGTCACAACTGTCAGGAACTTCAAGATATGACAACCTCACATACAGATATACAAGCAGGCAAAACACCAATGTATATAAAATAAAAAATAAAGGAAGAAAATCCAGAAAGTATCTATAAACCCAACTTACAACAGAAGCTATGTAAAGAAAAGATTTGATGGAAACAAACATCAGCCTTAGTTTCAGATTCTATTGCATCAATAGAAATGTTACAATCCTCAACAGAAGCAATCCTTTTAGACTATGTGCGAGGCAGGAGATAGCTATTTCCTCTGAATTTCCTTTTGGAAAGGTCAGAAGGCCCTTGAAACTCAGGATTTACTTTACTTTACTTGGGAAATTTCATAAGGCCTTTCCCCAAGGTTGCAGAAGCAGTTAACGATTTACTAGCATCTTGGTGGAAGAGCAGTAGCCTACTAATATGCTTGTAGTGGTTATTCTTGGTTGTCAACTTGACTATATCTGGAATGAATTACAATCCAGAATTGGAAGGCTCACCTGTGGCACACATCTTTAATCTGGGCCACACCTTTTGCTGGAGACCTATATAAGGATATTAGAAGAAGAAAGGCTCTCTCTCTCTCTCCTTCGCCTGTTTGCCTTGTGGGACTAAGCAACTGCTAGATCCTTAGACTTCCATCCACAATTGCTGCTGACCATTGTTGGGAGTTGGACTACAGACTGTAAGTCATCAATAAATTCCTTTACTATATAGAGACAACATAAGTTCTGTGACTCTAGAGAATCAATGCTTCACAGTTCAAGGCGTAGCACAATGGAAAGAAAGGAGATCCGGCACTCAAAGAACTTAAATCAAAATTTTAGTTACACAATGTAGACTGTGCCTAAAAGGTGAAAATGGTACAGTTTTAGTAATCTCAGATAAGAATGAGAGTTTAGATATTATATAACCATTGTTGTATGACTAAGCCTTCAAGAAGTTCTTCTTAAACCTTGAGTGGGATCAAGAAAGACTAAGCCAGAAAGCAACATTCTGGTTCACTTTCATACTAGACTCAAGTACAATCATACATAATACTAACATCAGTCACAGACATTTTTTTGTCCACTCCTCTCACACAGAAAGCCATGGGAGCAGATGCACAGATGGTAAACTTCACTCCAAACATTAGAACCTAAGTAAAACAACAAGAGCAAAGCCTGGTTTGGTGATATAGACCTGTGCTGGTGAAATGGAACCTTTGGCTCTCCCTAGCCAACCAGCCTAGCCTACCTGCCCAAATTCCAAGCCAGTGAAAACCCCTGTTTTATAAAAACCAGTGGATGGCACCTGAACACCAACACCCTCCGGCCTGCACACATGCAAGCTCACATACACAGAGCCACAGGACCAAACCAGCCTGTAAGATTTGTTATGAGTCAGTAAGATAGCTTAGTGGGCAAAGGTTCTTGAGGTCAAGCCTGATGCAATGAGTTCAATAGCTGGGATCTAAACAGTAAAAGGAAAAACCTGACTCCTACCAGATGTCCTTTCCACACATACACAAAGAAATGTAAATTTTAAAAGTGGGTTAAAGCATTTATCATTAAGCATGAGGATCCAAGTTTGATCACCAGAACCCATGTGGTAGGTGGATTACCTTCGCACAAATTGTCCTCTGACCTCTATATATACACACCGACACATATAGCCATATGCAAACAAAATAAATGAATGTAATTAAAAATAAATACATAGGTTTTTCAAGTCATCTCTTCTTGGCCAAGTAGGAAAGCACACAATGTAGCTGTATTATGACAAAATCTAACTCCTTCCCAGTGTCAACTTTCTAAGGATACATTCCTCAGAACAATGTAACTTTAAAAGCTACAAAATCCTCCATACAACTGTTAAGACACTTAAATGTTGATGGTCTCTTTTGAGAAGCCCAGACTCCCTTCTGTCTTAGGTTTACAAAGTTTACTTACACATGGCTAACTCTCCTCTCTCATGCCTTCTGTTTCCCCTCCCTCCATGTCCATGTTTAAATAGGTATTAAACTTTTCATAAACCACAGTTCTGGGGGCTGGAAAGACGGCTCCATGGTTAAAAGAACTTGTTGTGCAATCATGAGGCCCAGAGTCCAAATCCCAGATGCTGTAAATATCTCTAACTACAACTTCCAGGGATCAGGCACCCTAATTGTAAGGAACACACACTTGCAAACATATGACAACAATGAAAACCTTTGTCCTTTTAAAATGGAATTTGCAAAGGTGTTAGGACCCTTGGTCATGAATCAGGGAGAAGTAAAATCAGTTCCTTTTGTACCATGTGACCCAACCAAGTACTATCATCTCTACAAATCTATTTCTTTATAAGTGTGCCAACTTTATACAGTGCTTTCGAGTATTAAGTGAAAAACCACTTAGCAAAGGGCCCTGGAAGATAGTCCATACATAGTAATTTACCAATTATTATTAAATTTTGGAAAAAATGTTAAAAAGACAAGCAGTATTTCTAAGTTTCAGGCACAAGACTTATAATCCTATGACTTAAAGTTGAGACTGAGATATAAAAGAAATTACAGAAAGTCATTGCCAAGGATAGATGCTAAGTAAAAATCTAGCGTTAAGCAAATACAATTGCCATGTGCAGTTAGGATGCATTAACTCAAAGTGTATATTATTACAAAGTCATGGTTTCATTTTCATAAACTCTAAAGAAAGAAAAAATGCATTTAAAAAAGAGACCAAAAGGTAGGTATGTAGAATATCACTAGGTTGCTTTGAGTGCCAACTTAAGAAACAAAATACAACATGTAGGGAAAACTCCTTGTGCAAGATGGCAGAAAATATCTTGCCAGAGATAGTCAAACACCTCTGCTTCCTAAACACTACAAGAAATATACTACCATAAGAGCTTCAACGGCTTTCCCGTCTAAAACGGAAAAAACAGCAAGTTCTCTCACCACGATCATATTTCCAGTACAATCTCAATGCAAAGCCTAGGAAAGCCACTCTGGTAGATGGCTGAAGGGAAAATTACTTAACATCTTCTTTAGATTGAAAAATAAATCTTATATACACATTAAGACTAAAGTGAGGGCATTCTCAGCAGTTTATTTATTTTATTCTAGATGGACAAAGTATTTAAAAAGTCAAATTTTGGTAAGCAACAAAATTTCATTCAAAAAATCAAATATAAAATGATTTCAATTTTATCTCACATCAACAGTAAAAAATGTTGTCAGAAGCTGGGCAATAGTGACATACAACTTTAATCCCAAAACTCTGAAGACAGAGGCAAATGCATCTCTTAAGCTGGTCTACAGGCTGGTCTAGGTCAGCAAGAGCTACAAAGAGAAACCCTGTCTCTTAAAAAAAAAAAAAAGCAAAACCAAAAATGGTATTGGTATATGAAACAATTATGTTTAAGGGTTTTTTTTCTGTTGTTATTTTTGTTGTGTTTTATTTAATAAGAACTGAGAAGACTCAGTAAATACACGCTCTGTAAGCATGAGGACCTGAGTTCAGATCCTTATCCACATAACATCTGGTGCAGTGCATGCTGTGCATTTCTTTCTAACTCCAGGAGAGACAGATCCTAGGGTCAGCCAGTGCAGCCCAAATGGCAAGTTCCAGCTTCAGTGAAAGATTGTGACTCAAAATTAAGGTAGAGACATAGACCTCTGGCCTCCACACAAAGCACAAGAAACTCAGCCCTGTGTTTTTCCATGTACTAACTCAATTACTCGCTGTAATACTACAGTCCTCATACAGCTGAATAAAATGAAGCACCAGAAGTCATTAACTGGTCCAGGGTCAGGCAATCAGTAAATGGGGACAGGCAGGATCTTGACAATCAACTACAGCAATTATTATTAACAATTTTTTACTAAGAGCCTATTAGGTACCAGGCACAGTTCTAAGTACTAGGGATAAAATTATGAATAAATCTAATAAGATCTCCACCCTGTAGTTAGGAAGAGAGAGCCAACAAATCTAAAGGGAATAATTAAAAAGTGAAAAGTATATCTGATCATAAATACAAAGGAGAGAAAAAATAATTTAATGTAAAAGCAAACAAAAGAGTCAAACGACAAAAAGAGGGGAAAACTTGCTTTCATGTAGGAAACTAGAAGTTCTCTCAAGTAAAGAACAACAATAGAAGACAAGAACAACTGCCATCAGCCAGGAGAGGCATCCAGTGTATCTGCCAAGGTGGCCTCCTGAAGCCCAATGGGGTAAGGCTAAGGTTAAGTTGGCAGCTGCCCTGACGGCAGGGAGAAGGGTTAGATTCAATCCTGTATGTAACCAGAGATTTTGAGTAGTTTAACTACAAAAAGTTCAATCCACGTTCTTTTTCAAAACCTTCTGATTGCTCTGTGAGGAACAGCAGAATAAGGACACCAGTGAGGACACTAATCCAACTACCTAAGGAAGATAATGCTAGAACTTAGACTTGCATCTCTGCATGGTTTGCAAGGAGATGAGATACTAAAAGAACCTGCAACTTGTTTGAGTTTTCACACTTCTTATACTCTCAAGTTCTATTCAAAGAAAATTAAAATTTTAAAATGTCTATTAATATCCACATTGTTTCAGTTGGCACTGTTGTTACTAGAAAAGAAGTAAAAAAGTATTTTTGGTTGTTTGTTTCTCAATATTCTGTTCAACTTACCCTATGATTTATTTTGGATTTTTATTTCTGATGGAGTCTAACTATGCAGGCCCTAACTGGTCTGCACCTGACTATGTAGATCAGATGGCTTCAAACTACCAGAGATCCCCCTGCCTCCGCCTACCTACTTCTGAATCGAGCCTGGTTCATAGTATGATTTACAACCCCTTACATTCTAATAAAACCCTAGAATCATACCAGCCTTCAGTATCTGCTCACTTGTAGACAGCAGGCTAAGCTCTCCGGTGTCTTGTTTTCTTCTCATGGCCTTCTCCTCTCCAGCATATCTGGCCCTATTTAGTACAGAGCTACAAAAATATGCCACAGAAAACACTTAACTAGCACATGTATTTTCATAGTCTTATTAAATGCCTTTCACTTAAGAACTAGTTTATTAGTTGGCTACCCAAACTGGAAAATGACCTCCCAACTATGAATGAAAAGCTTGTCCAAGGTCAACTAGCAGAGACAA
The DNA here is from genome assembly GCA_019843815.1 of Montemys delectorum. Lineage (NCBI taxonomy): Eukaryota > Metazoa > Chordata > Mammalia > Rodentia > Muridae > Montemys > Montemys delectorum. The sequence continues at coordinate 1,556 of JADRCD010205968.1, read as the reverse complement.
AATTCAAGCCCATATCTAAGTGCTTTGATCTTTCCACTTCAAAAGCCATTAAATACTGTATGTTTGTTAAATACAGGTAGATGTAGTCACCGGAATCCATTTACAGTGACTGGCTGTTGAGAACAGGTTTTTCTTCCTTCCTATTTAGAATCTTAGTTTCCAGCGTTAAAGAAGTGGAGTTACATATTTAAGCACATTAATTTTGAAAATTTGTATTTTTCTACCTGAGATGACATAGAAATTAGTGTTAAAAGTGAATTCCCATCCTTTAAAAAAAAATGAACAAATACGCATTATTTACCATAAAAAGCAGTAAAGTTTCATGATAAGATACACGATTTAGGGCACACTGACCTCAAAAGACCTACAAGACACAAACAAGAAAATAGAGAAATTCAAGAAAAATGGCAAGTAGCTAGGCTAGGCAATGAACGTGTGCACTCCTGCAGACTGGATTCCTGGATGGTAAGCTTCCAAGTGTCCAGCGCAGGTAGCGAAGGGTATTCTAGCAGTATTTGCCTGGGCAAAGCCCGTGTCAATGTAGGAAAACAGACTTATGGAGGTAACATTAAGCTGGGCTAATGTGCACTCTCTAGGAACAAGATTATAGTATTATTATTCTACCTAAAGGGAGAACAGGGACTAGAGAAGCCAGAGACCAAGCAGATAATTTAAGAGTTGTTACATAGTCCTTAATAGTTACAGATCCTTTTTATGAGGTCTCTGTTCTTATCTACTTAACATTTCTACTTTATACCCGGCCCAAGAAAAACACAGTGAAATCCTAGGCACGTATCACCTGTAGGGTTTTTTAAACAATTAAGGAACGATACTACAGGAAGGTCCGGGGCTTTGCAAACCCGGGACAGGAAGTGTCCAAACAGACAAGTGCCCCCTCGGTCTACGCCGACTGTTATTTTAACAGCATACCCAAGTGTGAACGGAGCACCTGTACGGACACTTGGGGACAGGTGTCCAGCACATGAAGGGGACAGAGAAGTGACAAGGGAAAAAGAACACTGCCTCCGGGATGCTTGAGAACCAGGCAGAACGCAGAACAGCGGGCGCGGGCCCCGGGTGCCCCTGCAACGTTCTGCCAACGCCGATGGAGCGGACGCTCGAACGAACGCGCGAGGGAATGAATGGCCGGCCAGGCGCCGGCGCAGGAGGGAACCGGTGACCTGCGGACGCCGGCGGCGGGACGAGGAGGCAGGGCCGCGGGCGCCGGAGCGCGGCGTGGAGTGGGGAACCGGAGGTCACGCGTTACATAACCCGGCGGCCCGAGGCGCAGGGGCGGCGCGGCGGGCAGGAGGCCTCGCGGCAGCACCGCGGGCTCCGGGCCTCAGCCCCGGCGCCTCGGGCCGCGCGGACGGCGGCGGCGGTTCGGCGCCCCTCCCCCACCCGCCGGCCCGGGGGTCGCTCACCTTCCGCGCCGCCCCAGGCCACCATGCCCGGGTCCAGCCGCTTCCTCGGGCCTCGCAGGCGCCGCCGTCGTTCAGGGTCCTCCCGGCGGCTGAGGGAGACGCCGGGGAAGGCAACCGGTCAGGCGGCCGCCG